>LXGT01000169.1:0-65779 GCA_001640655.1 Endoconidiophora laricicola | reverse complement strand
GGGGGTATGAGACTCAGAAAAAAAGAGTAAAAGAACAAACTAAAGCGTTACCTCCGATCATGGCTCATCCATCCGTCAATCTCCAGGTCACAGCAAATCCTCGAACTCGCAAAGTCAAGTCTCAAGCCGAGTTCATATTGAGTCGACTCAAGTTGATGACCGGTCGGTCCTTCCAACAAACAACAATCCTGAGTTTCGTGGGACCGGGGTCATGGTGGGAGATTCTAGGTTGTATTAGACGCATAATCTATGGGGCGTAAGACTAGGAAAAGCATGGACGTGGGCGTAAAAACAAACAAAAAGGAAGTATAAAAAAAACATGACTACTAACTAACCAAAATAATAATAATAAACTTCAGAGAAGAAATAAATAAAACGGTCCCTGGCCCCGTGCCCGTCATACAGCCAAAGTTAACCAGAAACTACCACCGGCACAACATAACATATGCAATGCAGTCTAGTCTAGTCCAGTTTAGATACGAACCGTACCAGATTTGTCAAAGTTTCCACCAGCCAGTCATACTGTGCGTATAGAAAGTAAAATAAAGTATATACTATACCATGTCTCGGTATAATAACAGTATGCACACCTCTCCATATCTATTTAGGCCTAGGCTTAGTTCCATATTAAGCCAAATCTCACAATGCTAGCCACTAAGACGACGTATATAAGCTTTCAGTGTTGTCCGAAATCCAGGGATAACGAGACTATTGGATTGCTTCACCTTCCTTATAAAGATCCACTCGCCAATTGCCATTGAGAGAAAAAATAAGAAGAAATAAACTAGCTGCCGGACGAATCTCTCGGCGCGCAAGGAATGACAAACAACCCTCAGATTTTCTTTCTTTCTGTTGTCTTTCTTACTTGAGACCCCCCTGTTTCTTGGGGCTTCATTCCTTCTTCTTCTCCAACAACCAAGCGAACTTCATAGTTTGGAAAAAAAAAATCATATTTCTTTTATCAACTAAACAAACTACACTAACTGGCAGGTCGTCTGTCTGTCCACAATAATTAGGTAAACCCACCAGAACCGACCCAGAGGAAACTAACTGCCAGGACGCTGAGACTAGCTTCGACCTTTTGTTCGTTCTGTTGCCGGACAAAGAACATGTCGTGGCACGAACTACTGAATGAGAAAAAAAAAAAACTACATATTGCCAAATATACGCACCTGGAACCACTATAACGTGAATTACATAGCCCAGGCCTCTTCAAACGCAGCTACACAGTATTCTGTATTATTCGTATCCTATTTGTTCCCTGTCTTGTTCAGGGCAGCCTGTATCTTCCAATTCAACTGCAGTGCCACACACCATTGTTTGCTTTCCTGCTCCCCTTTGATTTATTTCTATCACCTTTGTCTTTTTTTTTTTTTTTTCATATTTACATAGTAAATTCACTCAAATACTCTTATACTACTCAATCTCTCACGGCCGCAACAAAACACCGAGTCTCCAAGTCAGGAATAGTGATTGCCCGTTCCTCCGGTCGTGATAGTTACAACGAGCATCTCAAGGCAAATCAAGAATAGCGCCGTGTCCCCGTCGTCATCTTTTTCTATGCTATGTTTTCCACACTCCCTTACAATTATGTACCTTCACACGCCCCCCCCCCCCTCCTCTCTTCCTTCTAATCAATACTTCCCTCAACCTCGTGAGCATACCGACTCGTGGAGAAGCAAGCTCAGAAACTCAATGATCACTAGGTCCAAAATATACGACCGAAAGCAGACTACAACAAAAAAGAGACAAAATGGAGCCTCGACGATAGTTAGGAACGAAACCCTCGCAAACCTCCGGCTATCCAACTATACAAGCACCTAGACATGGCCTCGGCCATGAAGCAAATAGAAACGAGGTCCAATGTTTCCTGTACAATATCGGAGAACCTTCCAGCGACCTCGGGTTCCATGGACTCTCGAACAACTAATAAAGCTATTGTTGCTAGCATAGTCGAAGAAGAGGAGAATAAAAAGTAAATTCTATAGTTGAATTAGCAAGTCACTTGGAGACTCTATCAGCGAAACAATAGCAACGCTATCTTTATCTTATATACTCTTATTTCCCCTACTGAGCCAAAATATATACAAACAACTAATATGTTGATAGATTCCTGGTCCGCCGCTCGGCGGCTTTATAGGGAGGGAATCTCGTCTCAGCCTGCAAATAAAATAGTCATTAAGTAAACGTGGACATCAAACTTTGGCAGCGGCGGTGCGTGCGTCTTGGTTCTTAAGATCAACAAGGGTATGTAAACCCTAACATATCATGAAGAACTAACAGAAGGAACAAAATATCATCGGTCTCTTTAACTAGGACGATGATAATTGTCTTTGACGACTTAGGCTCGTGCTGCGTTCCTGAATAAAGACAAGATAGTACTATTACTTTTTTTCAAAATAAAAAAATTTATTGGTGCCGATGCTAAAGATCTTCACGAAAGGTCCGTCTTACGTTTAGATCGTCATATAATTAAGATTTGGCCAGCCTACTACTACTAGTGCCCCAAACTAACAGAAGCCTTCGGGAATCTCCAAGTGGTTAGCTGCTCATGTAATTTAGTGCGCAGTGAATGCCAACTAGCTAGCCTCTGCCTTGTTCTGTGCTCCCCCCAAACAGATTGGAATGAGTTGCTTAGGCTGTTCTAAAAACGGCATAGCCACCCCTTAGGGTAGACATTCGGGTTAGAACGACGCTTTGATACTTTAATACTTCATAAAAGTAAGTACGAAGCTGTCTTGGAGTGTTTCGGTACTTTAAGTGGGCACACTGTTCAGTCAATCATACTAGACGTGATCATTAGACTATATAGTAAACTGTCAAGACGAGAGCCTCGCTTTAGCTGACATTATACATTGATATGGAGCTTAAAAAAGAACGAGCTAGTCGGGTTTTACAGAATCTTAAGAAGATCAAGAGAAGTTAGAAGTGTCCAGCCAATAAAGAAATAAATCACTAATGATAGGAACTGACAGATACTAATAATACATAAGGCCATAGATCTCGAGACTAAAAAGAAAGGTGAAAAAGGAATAAAAAACAGGTGTTGTTCTTAACCAGATTGTACATATCCACGGATGCATATTGAACGACATCACGCTAGAAAGAGACAAAGAAGAAAACAAGGGTTAAAGTTACGGCATAAGAGGCCTGAGAACTTGAAACTACAAATGATAGACAGTAGAGTTACTAATTATCAGTGAATGAACCTCTGAGCTGGGAAATCCGACTCTACCAGTTTCTTGTCTATTCTTTCCTCTGTGCCTTTTCTCGCTAAAGAATGCAACCCACCTCTCCCTATAGTCTTTGTCTCAGCTTGACCCAAACAAACACCTGTGCAAGAACGAGAAGCAAAATAAAAAGAGAAGAAACAGTGAAAACACACGGACGCTTTTGATCTCCCATACACCAGATAGTAGTAGTACTAACATAGACTGTTATTGTTTATTTCCTTCTTTGCGTTACTTTTGGTTAATTTAGAGGTATCGTTTTGCTCACTAAATTATCTTCAGTAATTCTCTTGATAAGCATGATGACCAAATACTACTACTACTACTTTTACTACTATTAAGCATGACGACTAAATAACGAACAGATATTAAGAAGGGGGGCACAACAAGGGTGGCCCAGAAAAAGATAAAGAGAGAGCTTTGACCTCTAGATTCACCGTTCTCTTTTTCTTTTCAGTGTCTGGCAACGCGAGCAGAATGCGAGCTTGTCATCTTCCTACTGTATCTTGCAACTTACACCCAATATCGTGCCAAGCAAACAAGAGACGAACAAACAAGAAGATCGTACAGCGCCCGGCCTATTGTTACTACTTTGGGCTAGTGTCCATCGTTAGTAAATATCTCACAAGCGTTTCTCCAACCTCATAAACTGAGTTCCATAAGAAGAAGTCCATGTCTAGCTCCAAGATCCCAGCGGCTATATAAATATTCATGGAGAAACAGCGGCATTTAAGTTATCATCCGCGGTATCTCTTAGAGGTAGAATAACAGAATAAGAAGGAATGGAGAAAATAAAAACCTTTGATCATCTCTGTACTCAATATCAGTACGACAGAACATATCCTCTCTTTCTTTTGCCATCTTCCTATAAACTTCTCTAGATATGGATTCAGTAGCAGGTGCCAACCAAAAGACTACATTGTACGGTTCAACATCGTGGTATTGCTGCTGCTCTGTAATACACTACAAGGAAATAGACTATGTACAATATATGCAGTGTGGTAGCCTGTTCGTTTGCTACTACCGACGGAGACAAACGCAGAGTTCACTCGTCTGCATGTTCCTTGAGAAAGAATGCCTAGCCTTCTAGTCTAGAGAGACTGTTTAGTTCTTTCGTAAGCCTAGTCCTTCTTCTCCGTTACCCCCGGACGTGGAGAATATCCAACGGGCCGTAATATTCAAATACTAGTACTACTAACAATAAACTGGTGCCCTGCAACAAAAAGATTTATAAAGACATTAAAAGAAGCCTGTAGATATCAATTAAGAGAACTCGAATAAACGTCTGGGCACTAGTAAATAAGTGACACAAGCTAATCACTAGTAGTGACCTAATTGCCAGAGCGTTATATGAAGTATTGAAGAGAAGTAAGTTGTTGAGGAAAAGGATTGGCATTCTGCTTAGTGCTTGTCAGTACTAATAGTCTACATACATAGCAGTAGTAGGAAGCCCAACTAGAAGTCATGGGTCCCTGGTTGACATGAGAATCCCAGGTAACAAGATAGTCCTTCCCAAGGGAAGAAAAAGTGAGGAAGGGTTTAGACTGCTGCCTTAGTATGTTTTGAGCGGACAAGCCCCTCAAACATCACCAATCCGGATAATGTAAGGGAAAGAACGGGCTTTGCTTGTGTAATCAATACATTCAACTATGTAGTACTACATAGTAGTGGCTACTGTAAAGATAACCTATTTTGAGGAGATCTAGCTTGAGACTCTAAGTCATATCAAGCTCAGCTAAAAGACACAAAAGTCATCCCACCTGCTTCCGCTCTTTCGGTGAACATATACTAATAAGAATTGGAGGATGAGATGTACCCAGTGGACTGACTCGGAGCCTTGTTTCCAATTGATAAATCACTTGTTCCCGATTTCTCGGTATGAAATGAAGCTTCAGCTTTGACCCTAACAATAGAAAGATGGATAATACCATATGATAATAAGTCCTTTTTCTCTTACTATGTGTGTCGTAGAACTTTCTCTGTTAGTTTTCCGAAGTCTAGCTTACCAGACCTAAGCATTTTCCTTCACTAACACTTGGAAAATGCCTCTGAACGTCTTAATAATGGCGCGCTTCGGCTTTCTCTCTTAGAGTTCTTTGCTCGCCGGTGGTCGATTCTGTTGGGGAAGATCATGCAAAACTTATTTAGCACTATTATTATTATGAAACCGGGGTAGATAATCAATAGTGACATGTCCTAGTACAATGGGATCGCCTAGCTACCAGTGTATTATAGCTAGCTGATGCTACTAAATGAATGCTAATGCTAACTATGTACTAGTTAACTCTCTACTTTTTGAAGTCCGGGCAGGGCTTGCATGGCTGAAGCTAGCTCTAGAAATCTCAACGGCGGTCAGACGTATTCTTACCTTTTATCTTTGTTCTCTTTCTCAGCCCAGTCCTTGGAGACATCAATTGGCTTGGCGATGTTCTTGTTAAAGCTCACAGTTTTCTTTTTTTTGTGACAGCTTTTGAAAACTAAGAACGAAAGAGGAGATGGGGGGATCTAACTACCCTTGCTTTTCTCCTCGTGTGTTTGGTTTTTTTTTCTTTTCTTTTTTCCTTGTCCATGTCTGTCTCCTCGTCTACCTACTATGTAAGCCACTGCCAAGGCTTTAAATCAGCCCACCAGCCGCTGTTAACATCTTGTTGAGTTCAGAAACCTGGCCTTGGGAAATCGAAACACGTTTAGAGGGCCTGAGTGCTTTAGGGTACAAACATAGTGCAGGATCATAAAACTAGGGTTGTATATCAATCCCATAGTAGCGTCACTTTTTACATGACTTATCGGCATATAACATAGCGAATACTATCACCAAAACGCCAACTAGCAAGAAGAAAAGCTTTGATCATAGATGAGTCGATGCCCGAGCTTCCTGTAACTTTATATGCGTACCTGATTGTTTATTTAATGAGGGGGCGTGGTACATTATATACGTGGTCTTTGGACTCTAGATGACCTGTGTCCTATAAGCTTAATAGAGCGATTAGACACCATGAGTTAATTCTAGATACCTCGTGCTTGATAGAGCAAAGTAGTTGATTGTGTTTGTCCACCAAATTGCTGAGTACATTTCCCGTAATCTTGTTAATTTCAGGACAAACAGATGGCATCAGTTTTTGTTTGTATATGTATGTGCCTTCGTGACGGTGAATTAGCGACTGCTGGGATCACGAGAAGATATATGAAGAGGGTTAATGCAAGGACTTTCATCATCGTGTCTTTAGTAATATGACGTTGGGATCTTATCCGAGGCTACGGCGGCCTCTCAAAGCTGAGTGGAAGTTAAGGAGAAGATGCTTGCGCGCGTGTAGAGCATGTAAGTTTAAAAACAGCGCGTGGCCATTGATATTATATATCTAAGGAATGTAGAGTAGAAACACGAGAAAAGATCTAGGACTCTCCCGATAGCTTGGAGATTATTGCCGAAAGTAGTAGAAACGATATCAGTCATGTTGCAATAAGTCGACATTGTTGCGTTACTACGTATAAGAAAAAAAAGGCTGCTACTATTAGACATCAAGAAAATAGTTAATGATAAGTGTAACAACACAAGAAACACTTCGCATTGATAAAGTGGCTGTCTGGATCGCTATAAAACAAACGGCAGAGAGCAGAAGAATGGACCACTATGCGGAGAGGTTGAACGCATAGTATCTCAAACAAAACGCCAAAGCTCCAGGTGCGCAGCCATGACGGCGCTTAGCAACTGAAGCGCGAAAGGAACACGGTAAGTGACTAGCTTGATTTGATCAAATTCTGAGCCTGTCTATGGAAAAGACACATCGTGTTGGGTACGCCTACATATAACAGTAGTTGTCGTACTCATCTGATGGTAGATAACTGGGAAGATACCTAGGCACTGAGCACTCGTACAGACCTACTTCTGTTGTATAGTGCACAAGTCGGATAAGCAAGTTATTCACATTGTTGTGGGCATGTCTATCGCAAAAATTGTCGTATTTTTTAACAACGAATATAAGATTCATAGTAGAAGATATCAAGATCTGATGTAAAACAACTAGTTGTCAGTTCTTCTATTATAATTATGTACGACGTCTTGACCAATTCCTTGCCTGTAGAAGCTTTTCTATTCTTCCCTCCTTCAAAGCGTTTAGGTTGGCTATGATTATTCTCATGCAAAATCGGTATCAGGTTATACTTAAGAGTACTCATATCTAAAATCTATTGGCATACCGACTGGCAGCAAGTTTAAACCAGAAGGGAAAATGATAGAAGTTGTCTACCCTAGAAGGGTTTGCCCAATATGTTGGGGGTTATAGCTGCCATGCTGTATATTGACATATCTTTCAGGCATGATTTCAGATACTTCAAGATCGAATTGTTATTGATCACGCTCTAAATATTCTTTTATTCGAAATATGCCAGGTGAAAAGCTTTATTTACCTCTGGTGATCTGCCATGTAGTGTAGACATTTTAGTACAAATAGCCTAGAAGAATGTAAAGAAAGGCATTTTTTCTTGGCAAGTGTCGTCGCTTTGGTTAGTATATCTCCTGTTAGCACTGTTGTAGCCAAGTCCTTGAGATGCCAGAAACATGAGTAACAAGCTATCCGAGGCATGCCCAGTTGGTCTTTTGGGGTCTGAAGTTGAATATCTATCTAGTGTCCTACGTCAATAGGCAAGATCCGCTGTACCAACTAACTATTATTGACACGATCTAGTGCCGTAGGGTAGATTGACCTTGATGTTATAAACAATGTGTCAAAAACCTTAGTCATGGTGTCTTAGTGGCAATGTCTAGATATATTCCGCGTTGCACGAAGATAATACAAAGGCTTCACATATGAAAAGTAAGTGGTCTTTTTTTTTTTTTTTTTTTTGGGGGGGGGGGGGGGGACTAGTTGTAAGAAATAGCAAAAAATCAGATTAGTAAACTACCGTTATCATGGGGTGTCTAAGAGTGAAAAGGTATATCAAGACGAAGCTAATATTAGCCCTCTTCATGCTACTCTTCTTTTTCTGGATTCGCCCATTTGATCAACATCGTTCTCGGAGCATCATCGCTAGAAATTATCAATATACGTATCATAGAGCAGAAAGAGTTTGACACTTGGTAGGGTACTTGGCACCACACCTTCTTTGTTTCTAGTACAATACAAAAAGAAGGAGAGAGGGACTATGTGTATTCCTAGATCTAGTATAATCTATCGGAAGTGAATACATAGAGTAGTGAGTAGACAAGACAAGAAGATGCAGGTACCGAAAAAACGAAAAGATATCAGAAGACAACGAGTAAAAGGAGAGAGAAGCAAGCCACAGAGATATATCACATAGATCCAAGAATATGAAAACAGGCAGCGCCAACGATGGTGATGGCAATAATAGTAAAGGGTGATGTCTCGAGGTTGACAATAGTTAAGATATTGAGATAGAAGGATGTGATAGAAAAGTAGATGAGAAGCACACATGTCATGTCATATTGCGTTGAAGCCATGATGAGGTAAATAAGAATAGAAACCTAGATACAAAAGCAGAGAAATAAGAAATAGTCCAGCGTCATATATTTGTAGGAATTGCGTGTATAAATGCCTGGTAAGATGAGACAGAGGCAAGCCAAGACATGTATAAAGGAGGTACAAAGGACAAGAAGGATGCTGTATTTTGGTTAGAAGCAACAAAATCAGTACTGGAAACCGATCAGTAAAGGGCAAAACCTTGTGGAACTCGCCGTATGCTGTATCAACATTCCATCGCCGTTTTTTTGCGGCAGAAAGTCGGTTTTATAGATATATAGATGGGCTAGATCTGGTTTGTTAACATGTGTCCCAATTTTTCAAAATCAACTTCAGACATGCTATAGTTGTCTTAGTGTCAACTGACGCTTTCCGCTTCTTTTGTTCCGCCTGCTATTGATACCGTAATATTTGCTCTTTTGCTTCGCCAGTGTCTACATTATTCCCATGGCTATTATACACAATGGGGGTCTGTGGCCTTTCGAAAGCCATTGCGCGAGCTTCCTACCGTCTTCTTCTTCTTCTTCTTTATGTACGGTCTAATATAAGATGGCCAAGTTGCCTAGACCTTATCGACACAGTCGTCTAGTCTTCCTGGCTCAAGCTTATCTTATCTCGAAGATAAACAATATCAGCAACAGCCTTCTAGAGTGCCATCACTACTGCCGTACTGGCTACCGAAAAGGCCCTGCAAGTCGACTTGTCACGCTTTGCTTACGCGCAATATGTGACCGGCTCGGATTACTTGTGCAACAGTGTCATATTCTTTAGCTATCTCGCTTGCAGAGCCCAAGTCGGTCACGTGATGATATATCCGCAAGGACATGATGAATCTGTCCCGAGCGCGAGCCCGGTAGTTGCGATGCCAGACTGCTGATTAAGGCCCGATATAAGTAAACATCTATCTTGGCACTCGGCTTCGGAAACAGCTATCGAACAACTATCGGATAGGAACCCACGGTCTCCTTGAGCCAACGGTCTAGGATCTGGCCTACTGTTCTTGTATTTATCAACTTACACGAGGACTTCCTTCCCTTGGTCGGACTTCTTCGGCAGGTGACATAGGATCTCCTACTTTCATTGCCATGCATCGTTATGCCCCAGAAGGAGGAAACGGAAATACGACGACAGATATACTTGAAAAGAGTAAGTATAGCTTTAACTATGAGAAGGGCGGCCAGGCCTAGAGAAGAGGAATAAAATATGAAATAAAGGATTTCATCTCAAATTAGAAATTGGTCCAAAGTAGTAGTAAGATCTAAGTAGTACAAGTATTTAAAAGTTTGAGGAGATAAGGAAAGAAAGACGTAATATCAGGTGAGAGAAAGTTTACTTTTTACAGTTTACTTAAGGCCGCTACTATCTAGATACAGGATCTAATGGAATAAAGCAGGACAGAAATCTAGGAAGGTGAATTAACAGATGGTAGTTTGCTATATCAAGTGTCGAGCTTATAATTTCTGTAACATACGTTTAGCTCACAGTCCTGTTAGTATTCATTTTATCTTTTACTACTAGAATGACTACTCTTCTGCATGCCACCAATCTAGCTCTGGAAACGCTGTCGTTTGTCTATGGAATCGACTGGCAAGTAAACCAGATCTTCGAAGGGTAAGCTGAGTGCCTCCCCGGAACACGCCGGCTAGCTTCAGCCTCCTTTTCCCCAAAATAAAAATAAAAATTCTTGCCTCTGCGGCCCCCACGACATAGCTGCATAGGTGAGGGTGTAAAGTACAGGCACGGGTATTGTAAAGCATAGTCTCTACCAATGCTTATTCGTGACATCTTGACAAGAGCCGCATTTTGCTTGCAAATCCATCTATGAAGCTCGAGGCTTATCTGGGTAGATGAGCTGGGACAGCACCGAACAGGTTCTTCCTGGACAGGCGAAGGCAGCTGTTGGTCAGAATGCTCAACTTGAGCTAGCGCAAGACGTAGCTAAGGGCCTTATAGACCGGGCCATCATTGTCTAAAGAAATAGCTTCCAAACTGCATGAGACTGTGTCTGCAAATCGATGAATAGCCGATGCTGCTGTGGAAGTGGCTTCAGGGGCCAAAGGGACTCAAACTAGGGTAAGATATCGATCCAACAGCAGGCAGACTTTGAATGAGCAAATACGACATTGAGTATAGACTTATGTATATTGTGTATGTTCATGGTTCAACTAGATTATATAAGATTGGCAACTATGAACTTATGCTACGGTATCAGTGATACCACAAGCACGAGCTGAGTGGAAAGGAAAGTTGCAACTAGATAGCCAGTGGCTGGCGGAGTTAGCATGATCAGAATAGTCACAACATTACTACTAGTGTAAGCCACAATTCAAGACAAATGTAGGATATATTATGCAAAAGAGTGTTAAATGCTACAGCAAAAGGGACTAGAACTAAAACATGAAGATAGCATGATATGCAAAGAGGAGTAGATACCTCAATATTACCCTGCTAGCGCTAGTACTAGATGCAAGGGGAAAATGCAGAGTTATTAAGAGGAATGAAGACATTGCAACAGTATATGCAAAGAGAGAGAGAGAAAGAGATGAATGTGTTTAACCAATGGCAGATGGCGCCCAGGAAGGCTGGAGATCAGTGAAGCGTCCAGTCTTATCCTCTAAAGCGATCGATAGAGAGTGGTTACACAAGTTATCGGGAGGCTATCCACGGCTTTGACGAACTTTTGAAGAACGACTTTAAAGAGGGAGCCGCTTACAGATAGGTGACTAGGTGGTTGTAGTATGACAGGCAGTTGGTGGAGGTGTCGAAGTCGTCTCCAGCATCTCTCACCCAGGCCCGGCCATATGCTAGAATATCATCGGGTTCCGCGTTGGAAGAAGAAGTTTTGCCACCCCAGATGAGACTGTTAAATTAGAGTTAGATATAGACCAAACAAGGTATAGTTACAATATAATATCCATATTATCAATTGAAGCAGAAAAGAAGAAAAGGAAAGGAAGAAAAAAACACTTACTATTGTCCATCACGGAGTTCGAAGGAGTGAGAGGTCTGACCCCAGCCATCATCATAACGACGGACGTGATAGTATCTGGCGGTAAACGTGTTCTTGAAGCGGCCAACCTTGCCAACCACAAGACCAACGTGGGAGCAGCCCGTTTCATCAATTACATACTGAGTCGCGTAATCAGGAACCTCGAAATCATCAGGAGGCAGAGTGCATTGCATGAAGTAGTATGTCTTTCCCCAGGACAGATTGATTGGCGCAGCACTGGCAGCCGCGTCATACGCGCTGTCGCGAGCAACCAAGCTGCTCTTCTCGACATCGGTCTCTTCCACAACGTCAACAGAGAAGGTAGACTCATGTAGCAAAGCCGAGATGTTGGCAATTTTCATAGGCACAACAGCATTGTTGACATCCGAGCGTAAGGGCTCAACCGGAACAACGGCGCTGGAGGCAACGGCGCAGAGAGAGAGAACACCGAAGAACTTCATCTTGGCAAAAGCGAATGGAGCAGGTTGAAAGAGTGTAGATGATGATTACAAGTTCTGAAGAGAGACTGAGTAGAAATGAATGAATGAAGAGAGCGAGAGATGATGAGGAGAAGAATCATATTCAGTAGTTTGCAAAAAAAAAGAAAGAAATCAGAGACACTTATATATAGGGTTCTTTATCTGTATCATTGTCTAGCTTCATATATCCTCTTTGATCAATGGCTTTATCTTAGTAAGCACTTGTCATCATCTTCTCTCCTTCCATATTGCATTGAATGCTAATTTTTGACACTACCCATAGCTTTAGCAATAGAAGAAGCACATTAATTGTGCACGAGCAGCTCCAAAGTTGTTTTTATACTAGGGGGGGGGGGGGGAAGGGACCTTCCAAAACAGGTTAATGAAGATATAGAAATGGAGAAAGACTGAGAAAGGGCATAGAATAACTAGAGGTTAGATTAAGTCACTAACTACTGGCTATCTTCTACTGGCCTGTCTACTCAGAAATCATACACTGTTACTACTATGAAGCAAAGTAACTTACTGCATGCTTTGACTTGGAAAAAGTATTAGCCCATCAAAGACAAAAATTCGCTCTCCATGGGCCTGTGCGACTATACTACCTATATCGATATAGGATTTATAACTCTATGTATGCATATTGGAATCCTTGATTGAAAAAAGCCTACCCTAACCCACGAAGAGACTCCTCACTACACTTCCAAAAGATGTAATAGCTCTTCACTAGTTTTCCAATATCTTGTTTACAGACTCACTTAGTAATACCAGTATAGAGATACTCAAAGTCTCATCACAGTTGAATTCTAGATCAGGTAATGAGCTGAAAAAATAATTCTTTTTTTTAAAAAAAAAAAAAAAACTAAAGATATGCTCAATGTTTTCAGCCCTGCTAACATCACAGGGATATCGGCATGTAGTTCATCCATCTTACACTAACACCCCAGTGGCCAAGCCAAAGCCCGCATTGGGTGATTTTTTTATTATTTATATTCTAATCATCAATCTTATACGGTTTCTAGAACTATGAATATGGATAGGCGAGTCCCAGACCACTATATACACCAAGCAAACAGAATTAAACGCGAAAGTTGAGCCCCGCCGAAGCAGGATTTAGAGGGTTAGGCCCGTCGATGACAGGTTATCAACATGGTAGTTCTTCAGATCGTGTATGGATGGTTGTCCAATACAAACATGCCAGTGACTCTTTCCACAGAACTACTCATGGGGGGGTTGGCCCCGCCCAAGCAGGATATAGGTGGTGGTCCGGCCGAAACCAGCACCGGTATGCGGTACCTCCGATAGAAGATACCTAAGTTGGAGTCAGGATTTTTGGAAGCTTTCCCAGACCGGGTTGAACCGACTGCAACACGAAGGGTACCATACCAGGAGCAGTACCCTAAATACTGCACCACTGGGGTCGCATAGGGTGTTATTCATGACAGCAAAGTTTCTTTTATACAGGGGTTTGACAAACCGAGCTTCTTCTACTCTAAAGGGGGAGCCTTAGCAGAAGGCTTTAAAGCTCTGTCCAGTAACAAATCTGGCGTCGTTTAATTGCGTAGCAATGTAGGTACACGCGCGCTACTTTTTATGGCTAATCAGGACACACTTCCTTACTAACACGGCCCTTTCTTTTTGCCCTCATAAGTCCTTAAAGTAAACCCTTACCTTAATATAACGATAATCTATAGGTCGTTGGTCATCTTCATCTTATTGTTTTCTTTCCCATATGAGCAACATATGATCATGACCTTACTTTATTACGTTTTTTTTTCTACTTACTAAAGAATGGGGAAAGTTACCCAAGTGGCTCTCTTGTAAGGGAAGAATTACGGTTATGAATTAATAATTTTCTGCTTTGTACTTTTCTTTGTTCACTCAAATCTAAAGGCCATCATGTAGTTTTACTCTTTGTTATTCCTTTTTAAAAAAAAAATTCTATTCTTCTTCAGGCTAATCAAGTGTATACATGCAGTATCTTCAAAGTTTCAGAAACTGATCAAATTTTTTGTAGATGCATGCAACAAGGCTTAGGGCTGGGCAAACATATGCGCTCCATGTTTTGCTCCATGTTTTGCTCCATGTTGCGCCCCATGTTGCGGGTAGCCAGTCCTGGAGTAATGTGCTTTTCCTGAGTCCTGTAGACTAAACACAGTCATTGTCATGAGTTGCTACTGTTGTGCTTAGGCTATAATTCACCAAAAATAATGATATGTTGTATGATGAATGCCCAAGGATGGTGAGGTAGACTAAGAGACCCAATATTTCAAATAACTATTACTAGAACATGAAGAGAGGCTTTTATAGTACTACGTATGTTTACAGTTCCAGTGTTACCTTGTTGATGTCTAATTAGAAGTGTTAATGGAAACTATGTATATATAATGTATTATGTAGCTAAAAGAGTGTGGAATACTATAGAGTATGAAGAAGTAAACTAAAATGAAGATAGCAGGAGAAGCAAAGAGGGGGATGTGGATGACCTCAAGGTTTGACCTGGAAATGCTAGTAATGTGAGTGTGAATGCAAATGTGGAGTTATGAGGACAAATGGAGACGTTGAGAGAGAGAGAGAGAGAGAGAGAGAGAGAAAGACAGAATGATACGAATGCATTGACCAGTGGTAGATGGTGCCCGAAAAGACTGGAGAGTATCAGTGAAGTGTGTCTAGTCTTATCCTCTAAAGCTATTAGTATAAAGAGGGAACATTTTACCGGAGGCTATCCGCAACTTTATATGCAACCTTTTATGAAATGCTATAGTAGAGGGAGCTGTTTACATCCGGCTGACCATGTGCTGGTAGTATGTTAGACAGTTGGTTGTGATATCATAGTCATCACCAGCTTGTGATACCCATTCTGAGCCAGCTCTTAAGATATCGGACATATCCGCTTTGGAAGAAGAGGTTTTGCCACCCCAGATGAGGCTGCAAGGATAAAGTTAGCAGATGTTTACAAGAGAGTATCCCTAAGGAAAAAAAAAAAATCCACGGAAAGAAAAAAACTTACTGTTGTCCATCACGGGGCTGGAAATCTTCGTACTCCTGAGCCCAGCCATTATCCCAAAGACGGACTTCGTAGTGTATGCCGCTGAATGTGTTCGTAAAGCGGCCAACCTTGCCAACGACGAAACCGACATGGGTGCATCCCGTCTGATCAATCACATACTTTGTCGCATATTCAGCGGAATCGTAATCTTCATCAGCTTGCGTGCACATCATGAAGTAGTATGTCTTGCCCGCAGACAGACGCATCGGCGCAGCGCGCGCGGCCTGGTCGTATGCGGCGTCACGGGCGACTAGGCTGTGCTGCTCGACATCAGATTCCGGGGCTTCAATAGAAACGGAAGCCGTAGGCAGTGGAGTCGGACTCGAAGTAACATTCGTAGTCACAACAGCGTTGTTGACGTCCGAGCGGAAGGGCTCAACCGGAACAACGGCGCTGGAGGCAACGGCGCAGAGAGAGAGAACACCGAAGAACTTCATCTTGGCAAAAGCAAATAGAGAAGGATGAAAGAGTGAAGATGATGTTTACAAGTTCTGAAGAGAGACTGAGTAGAAATGAATGATTGAAGAGAGCAAGAGCTGATGAGGTTGTGAGGTGGTGGTGAGGAGAAGAATCCAAATGAGAACGTCAAACACATAGGGATATCATGATACTTATACCATCTTTCTTCTTACCGACTCTCTTTTCTCTCTCCTCAGCTTCTATATCTTTGAAAATATCTTTCTCTCGTAGCCTTGATTCAAGTTAGTATCAATTTTTCTTTCTTTTCTTTTCATAAGTTAGACACACAATTTCGAGCCATACAGCAGCAAACTCGCTCTGTCCTCCAAGTCTAGAGCACGATGCCCCACTTCTCCTTGCTATAGGACACGCCGTATGCCGTATGCCGTATGCCCCAACCACCTATCATCGACTATACAGATCTCAGACACCATATCTTGAGCCAAGAAGTGTTTTTTTTTTTTTTCCTGGAGCACGGTCCATAATGCATGAGTCCAGGAACATATTCATACCATTGAACTACCGTGTCTGACGACGGATTGTTCGGACCATCATGGAAGTATCAAAGTAAAGTATCTAGAGTTTAAGAAGATAGATATGTTTTGAGCTAGGTTGTCTATGATGATATTCATTTATATTCGAGTTTCTCTCCACCGCTGCCTACATTATGTTGTATGCTTTTGTGGGGAAAGCTTTTGCAGGCGGCATTAGAAACCGAATCCCCGACCCCTGTTTTGTTTTTAGGGATTAGTGGAATATTATAGGACAATTATAGTGCGTTTAAGGCGGTGAAGAGGGCTATATTTTTTTTCTCATTAATCTTATTAAGTTTCTGGAACTATTCTTTTTTTTTTTCTTTATGTATCAGTAATTTACCGCATGATTGGCACCTATGTTTTAAAATGGGCAGTCAATGTTGGCTACAGCTGGATCGTTTCCGAAATGAACACCGGCTATCATTGGTATGTATCTGGATATCTTGAGTCTATTCACGCACGATACTAATAATGCTGCCTAGGTTCTTCATCCATAAGAGCATTGCTGCACTAGTGGAGGCCATCTTAGCAGCACAGACAAGCTAATCCCAGAGCCGAAGTAGATCTGGGGAAAAAGAACGGCAGTTGGTAGGTCAAACTCGACGTTGGCAACTATAGCCGCCTGCTTCTTGTCGTTCTCGTCCAAGGTCAACGCTGAGTACTTATCACGAGTATCTTCCTTGGCTATCCACTGCTGCTCAGATGAATTAGAGGCAGCCCGTGCCAGTTGCGAACCGCGTTGCATCTGCTGCCAGATAGTTTGAGCGCGCTGTATCAACAGAAAGAGACTTTCGTGGAAGCTCTCTCTTAACTCAGCGCTATCGAGCCATGACTGGAGAAGGTCAGAGATTTCATTACTAGCGGTCGCTGGTATCGATGCGATGTCAGGGAATCGATCGCAAACTATGACGATATCTGGCAACGGATAACTTGGGGCCTGTTCAGCATAATCATGATCCATCCAGCGCAGCAGCTTGTTCAGCGCCTCAAAGTCGACATTAGCAGACTCGGTAAACCACATTTTACTCACTAAGATACCTTACTTTACTGTAAGAAGAATAAGAAACAGAACATTATAACTAGCACTAACATATATGCTATTGTCCTCTCTTGATTAGACAAGCAAGTACAGAATTCCCTAATTAATTTAAGCATTGGCCATAATTCTCAGTTCAGCTCCCACATTCCGCAGTGGTATAGCTAGCTAGTTGTACTCGGCTATATTGCTAGAGCGGTTTTTTTTTTTTAATCACGGTCAAATATTTTGTCGTACTCGGATATAAGCATGTGGTATTTAATGTGAGGAAAAATACAAACTATGGTTATAAGTATGTTTTACTCTAGTTTGTCTTCTCTTTGATTTTCTACCGAATCTGGTCCGTAAACCCTAACAGAGAAATGAATAATTTAGTAATCGTTTCAGTAGAAGGCCATCGATCGTTGGCTATAATTTCTGTATATTCATATTTAGAGACGAGTTTGTATATATACTCTGTTAAAAACTCTTACAACCATTTATATTTTTCGTATGCAGGAACCAAGTCTATATAGAAGACAGCTACACTCTCCATCTAGTATAGGCCTGTAATATCGATTTTCGCTTTTATAAGCAGCTCATCTCAACACGAATGTTTGCAACGAGGAGAACAGATACAACAGGTCATGTGTTTCTAGTCAATGATGCCGCCTGGCGAGAGTTTTCCCCGGGTCTGTAAAAGTGATCAAAAACATGGGTAGATAGTCGGAATAATAAGCCCTACACCGGCAGGCAGAGACTCAAAAAACAGTCATTTTATTGAGCAGCATCTCATCGACAGGTTTCGGCGTTTATGAGCTTCCCCTTGGCTAACGTACGGACTCGGTCTTGCCGACTTCAGAGCCAAGAGCACAGCAGACGCTGTAAGCGGGGCGTCCGATATGGCGTAAGCTCTGAAGACAAGGGCTGTTTGCGCACGGCGAAGGTCAACCTTGGCCGGAATAAGAGACGTAGTGAGGCTGGCTGCTGCACCTGTGAAATCAGTACGTGATTCTGTATTGGTACTGCTTGGAGTTAATGCAGGGATGGCATGGGTTTGAGATCAACATGAGCTATACGGGTGGTGCTATCAGAAAGTTGCTTGGCGCATAGTTTGTATATATATATATATATATGATGCCTCGCTTACGAAGTAGAGAACTGACGTCTGGCGTAGTATACTAAGGTAGGAACACTGCATGATACTACTATTTAAGCAAGATAAACGTATTAGATATAGAGAGACTGCATGGTTGTTGAACCAATGTAGGTAAAAAAAAAAAGCTTTGCTGTCAGGGTACTGATACCCCATGATGGCTTGGCAGCAAGGGTATGATGTAAGACGGATGAACTATGTCCCGAATAGCTGGTTGTTGACCGGTAGGGTTAAAACACTAGCTATGTCAAAGTTGACGGCACGGCATGTCCATACATGCCGGTAAGAGAAACCCACCGACAATAAATGTTTATGTCGGTGTGGCATGTGCCTTTTGTTCAATGTATACTGCACCCACGGATATTATATAATACGTACTTTTAGATGCTGCTCCTGTATTGTTCAATATATAGCGTGGTCGCACAGGCCCATAGAGAGCGAATTTGTGTCTTGACGCACTTTTAGCAATATTATTATTGAAGAAAAAAGATGAATTTATCAAGCTACTTAACCCCCTCTCTGTTTTGAAAGTCTCTCACCGTCTTTGTTTCTTCTTCTAGTTCTAGTTATACTTCCAGGCGCAGTGGGTTTGGTCAAGAGTCTGGATTCAGCCTGTCCTTAACAATGATAACCCTGATGGAAACTAGATTTACAATAGAAGAGCTTGTAGCTATCATCACTCAGTAGTGACACTTTGCGAGCTACTCGATCGTTGATTAGCTATGTCTACCAGCTAAATGCTATAACTGGAGTTGTCGTCAAGTAGTGTGTAATGCTATGAGAGTGCTAAGAGAGGGTAGAGTCCAAGGGTTGCCAACACACAACTTAGTCACTAGATAGTAAGATAGCGCTAGTAGAAGTAACGTACACACCTCTGCTTTCCGTCGTTCCTTGATCCAAGGCTGCCCAGTACTGTTCGTACGCAAAGTTTGCCATTTTGGGGCCAGAATAATGGTTGCCACCAATGTGCGGCGATTGCCGAGATGGTGAAGCATGTTTTTGTTAGTGAATTGCATGAACTTGAGTTCAACTCTTTACGTTGTCGAAGCAAGTTTTGGATGCTTGACCCAAAGGATCGACACACGCTGATCATTGCGTACAACTGTTTACACACAAAGCAATATCGACGCGTATTTAGACTTTATTATGGAGAGTCTACCGCTGGCCCTTTCAACACGCTGTTGAGATCAGACACAAAAGCTCGGCCTCTGATATGTTTGGATCGATTCCATGTGCTTCATCCAAGACTCGACTGATGACTGGGCAATTGAACCCGCCAAGATGGGCGCTATGTATCGCAGCGGAGGGAGAACTTACCATCGCTGCCACAGCATCTCCCGACTCGACTCACGGCATCTACACCGCACCGAATACCCCACAAGACCTCTGCCTCAAAGTAGTCTCCCCACTCAAGCCATCTATGACCTGCATCCTCAGTGCCCGTATGGCCGTGGCCACTCGTGTGTCAACCTTGACTGCCCGCAGCATATTCTCCGAGTTCCCACTCTGGCAGCGCGGCTGGGTCTTTCAAGAGTACATCATGTCTTGCCGTGTAGCCTGCCTCCTTCCTGGCGAAGTCGTCTTCCAGTTTGTTGAGGACGTCCAGTGCAAATGTGAGTGCGCCACCAACGCCAAGGGAGCGCCGAACGAAGTTGCTCTTGGTTAGCACCATGAACGAGACACTGCGTACACGCATACATTCACCTGATGCCTGTGTCGACGTCTCGTTGCTATAGGCACAGTTGGTTCAGGTTTATAGCCCACCAATACTCACCTATGATTAAGACCGGCTTCCGGCGCTGTCTGCCTGCCTGCGCGACTATCGTAGCCAGTTGGATGAAGGATGAGTATCTTGCAGGCTTAAGGCGCCGGACGTTTCATCGCGATCTTAAGTGGCACAATGCTGGACAGCGACGGTCCAGCTCGGTGCAGTATTGCAAAGACGCGACTGCCTCTAGCACTCAACCGACCAACTGGCTCGCACCAACATGGTCCTGGGCAAGTCTGCGCTCTGGCAACGAATATTCGCTGGATGGCGCTCAAGGACTCAGCAATTGACTGGGTTATTGAACCTAAGCACGTGCTAAAAGCTAGCTGCCCTCCCGAGTCCCCGGAAAACCCTTTTGGCGTATTGGAGAAAGAGCAATCGTTTGTGACGGTCAGCAGGAAGCTGTTTCCGTGTGCGGCACGACGCAGATGTGCGCAGGACTTGATGACACCCAGCCACGACCCTACATGCAAAGTGGGGGGGGGGGGCAATAGTGGTGCTACATATAACACTTTCTTCGCAGAAATGCAGCTGCCAACTGGTTCGGGCACAGCTAGACTTGAAAGCGCATGACCAGGACCTTCTCTAGGATCGCAAGTTCCTGAACCTTGATGGCACAAATACAGCAGAGGTTCTAGTGAAAGACGTTTGTACAGAAATTCTAATCTACCTCATGTGTATCGTGGTAGATACTCCGGATATTGGTAATGCTATCAACCCAGGTAAAGGCATGTTTTGCCTCATATTACAAGAACAAAAAAAATGCTACTAAGCCCAGCAAGGCTGAGTCTCACAATAGGTTTGAGAGGCTTGGAACTATACTAATCTCGTTTGCCAATAGTCAAGATCTGAAAACTTGATTTGCCATGACATGGGATAAAGTGTCAGAGGAGGTCGTGACGTTGGCGTAATGCGATTACTCTGTTAGGGTTGTACAAGCCCAAGGTCGAATCGTTATATTGCACACGGCTATGTTTTCTATTCGTTTCTTTGAAAGAAGCCGAGACTTTTGTTGTGCGCGAACAGGTTGACATATAATGAAAAAAATGGCGATGTTGATGGTCGGCTTGTTTATTATACTGCCTCTGCGCCGTTTAAGGTCCGCATCTAGCAGCCTGAGGTCTATAGAAACTAAGTATGACTTGAGAGATGTCATTGAGGCGCACCGACTAGCTCATTGAGCAAAATCTTAAAGGCTAGAGGCCAGTAGAACATTTGCATAGTTAGAGAAGTAGCATTCGAAGTGTCTGAAAAAACTGTCTAGGTTCCCAGAAAACACAGTCTAGAGATCTCTACCTCTGTAGTTCTTCTGTCAATTTTGACCCCCTCCTCCCCCCCCCCTTCCCCAACTGAGCACTTTCCCCTTGTCCACAAGTAATTTGCTATAGGACACTATCAACCGTAGAGCGTTGTCTAATTTAGCTTAGAATAATTGAGTTCACTGACGCCAGCTTCTCCCTAACCACATAACACTTCTTGCAGAGGTAACAATGTTAGCGAAGGACCGCAGGTGCCCGAGATGAAAAAGACTTTTGGTTGATAAAGTCAACTGAGTTTACAACAGCTTAGTAATGATTGTGTAAGTCATGTAGAGAGATATAGTAACTATGAGAAATAGCATAATCTAGCAGTTTTTTGTATAGGTCTACTCAATGAGCATCTATCTCGAGTCAATGGAGGGGGTTTCTTGATTAATAATCCTTCTGATTACAAGAATCTCAATATCATTCACAGCTTTCCTGATAAGCCCGTTTTCACATCACTAGACTCTTTGTGTCATGTCTTTCCTAAAGACAGACTCGCTAGTGGTCTCTTAACCGTCTCTTGGGTAGGCAGCCCTGAGATTGTTGTGACGAGTACATCATGGTCACTTCCGCACTTANGAGAGCCTGCCCGTGCGTGACATGTGGCAACATCCGGTGTGTTGAGAAGTGTCCAACCGGATGTACTAATCCATTCTGTGAGCACCTCACAAACAGAAGATTCCTTTGCGTGACTGTCCCAAAACATAGCATGTGTGTTCCAGTCGCCGCAAATTACTGCCTTCTTTCCTTTTATATCACACTAAGAGGCCTTGTACCCCTACTAACGCTATGGATAGACTTATCAATGTTATAATATCGAACTTCGAAATGTAAGTACGGCCAACTACAGTTCGTACTAGTTCCCCGAAGTGATGTTACTGTACAAGAGCGTCTCGTTAGTTGCTAAATAGTTTGAGCAGGGCTTTTATGGAGAATCTACAACAATTGCTAGATGCACACAGTCAATAGGCCTCTCGCTATCTCTTTCAGGTCAGGGACCAACCCACTTCCCGGAAGGACAGCAGTCACAGTTTCAGCTCTAGACTGCCCCCCACTCTCGTTTTTGCCCTACTTAATCATTCGCCACACGTATAGGGTCGGGGTCCTAGCCGATGTTTATAGCATGAGTGTGTCCAAGGCTGTCGCCTTCGCACCCCGTATGACACGCCGCCGCTGCACTGCGGACCCCCTAGTCTTCGTCTGTGCCGGTGCGCTTGCTCCTCCACCCCACGATCGTCATGACCTTTGCCGTCTGCGCCATGTCCTTCAATCATATACCTTCGTGTACAGATCTGGTCTCTCATGGTTCTACGTAATAGAAATATAGAAAAGGCTATCAAATTATTACGACAATTAGATAGAGATCAGCTCGTAGCTGCATTACGCCACCCAGAGAATAAAGAGCATTATGTATTGGTCAATATAGTAGTCTTCATCTGTGTAACATATGATCAAACCTTATATATGTAAAGCTGTGTCAAACATGACATGTCTTAGACTTTCCATATAGTTCAGTATCTGCTCTAGCGAACTCTTGTACAAAATAAGATATCAAGGGCAGTAGAAGTAAAGGCAGTTCGTTTCAGAGTCATAGATGTGTGCTCATTTGGTCTCCTACCATGCAACTAGACACAGTAAAATTACTCGGATTCTCCGTCTTTCTTAAGATCAATGAAATCACATCTCACAGCTTTTACTTAATCTGTAGTTTATATCGACTAATTATACCAGCTAAAAGCTCTTCTCTTGGTTGGATACCATGCCCTTGTTAGCAGCTTAGTGTTCTAGAACATTCTAGTTAGGTCTGGTGGTGTAAGCTCTGGCGAGAATAAGTGAGTATATACGTATACGAATATATATAACCCTAGTGGTAGGGTTCATCGCTAATCAACAAATTTAGTGTTGATGGTTACTCGGTGATACCTAGGTGACTGACGCGTTGCCTTCACTTGGAGAGGAATGATCACACCAACAATTGAGATCTCTTATTTAGAGCAAAATTAAACTGAATAACAGACAGAACCTGTATAAAGATATAAAACATCAACAACTCCAAGCGTCTTGACCATATGCCAACCCCGCTTTCGCACTAATGATAACCCTATTCCGATTCTAATATAATGGAATTAAGAAATATACGAGTGCTAAACCCTAGCATAATATACATGATATACAAGAACATGATCAATCACGAAAACAATGATTCAAATGACTGATTCCAAGAAATGCTACTGGGTTAGTATCTCTCAAATATAATTCAAGTTCTTGTTTCCGGCAACAATGAAACCTCAGGGGTATCTATAGTCCGACATTTTTTTCGCTACAACAACAGAACACGAAGTAGTGCTCGTCATGTAACTATCTCAATCTATACTCGCCAAGTCTACTTCCCTTGTTATCTCGAGCTTATACTATTAGCTTGCATTTATCCCTAAAAGCCCAGGGCAACACGGTAAATTTCAAATTACACAGACTTTTGACGAGCCTATTCTTGTTCGTGGCTAGTGCCTCGAGTATTGGCGTAAAAAGGGACTAGAAGACTGAAACTCACAATAGACAGCTTGTTAATGTATCCTCTAGTTAGATCGTGATGATAGCTACAGTACGATTAAGACAAGATACTACTCTTCTTTGTAGTGGCTTGGTATATCTCCTGACAATGATAGGTTGTCATAAAAGGTCGATTGCTCTTTCCTTGTTTTCTTTTTCGGTTTAATTTATAATCTTCATATGCTGGAATGAAACCAAACAGAACGTTAATGTGGGCAAGCAGCTGTCAAGCCAACTTTTTTCAGCTTCTGTGATATTTTTGATGTGACTTTAAGGATTGTGAAGCCTTCGTCTATGCACTTGGTTATTTATCCCTTCTTTTGTTCCTGCCTTTCTCGTTATTTTCAGTACCTTTTCAGGCCTGCCTGCCTAGATTAAGGTTAACTACTTAACATGCAATCCTATCGTCATTTTTTCTGTCTTTATCTTTCTTCGAGGGCAAACTTACAGAATAATTGAGTTATATATATATATATATTTTTAATATCCTCATGAGATACACCAAGTAAATTCTGTTATCTACTTGCCTGTTTATTATTAGTAACTACTACGTACATAGTACAGTAGCAGCCATCCTTTTACTCCTGCTTTCCTTAGTCTTGGCTAGCCTGTGGGAATCGGTCCCCAGTGACCATTTCAGCGACAGCCGAAGATATTATTGCACTTTGTTCAGTTGAAGGACAAGGATTTAAACTTGCTCCAGGTTAAATCGCGCCCTGATGGGCTTGATTCTGCTAGTCTGGTTCATGTCTGGCCGTGGTAATCACTAAGTAGCTATTGATCGTATGTATAGTCTTACATGACTGAATCTGTCTGTTGCTTTACCAGTCTGCACTTTTTTCTTCTTCTTCTTCTTCTTCTTCTTATGTAGTTATAACGATTGTGGTCAAGTATGGTTGCACTGCTTCGGGCGTTTGGCCAAGTTCATTAAAATACCCCGGGACTGTCTCCTCTGTCACAGTAGCAGTGTTCATTCATTGTGATAGAATTGCAATAGTCTCGCAAACTCGAGCTACATATGATTGACTTTGGAGACCGCAGATATCGGCTGTCGGACTTTGTTGACACATAAGAACTAGAAGAACATGCTTGATTGTTTGCTTTTCTTCTTTATTTCCTGCTTTGTACTTGACCAGAAAGGGAAACTAACCAAGACCCTGCCTGAGATGAGATCTGCGGCGCTGGATGTCTCCCTACGTCACGCCAAGTAGGCAGGCGTCGTAGCCTGGTTCGGACTTTCTTTTTTTTTATATGTATTTTTATACTTATTTATGTGTGTATTTCACCGGCATGTTTACCGGGTTGCAGCAACGTTGTGATGATCATTGCTGCAAAGTCCCCCAAGTTCTTCCCCCCTCTCCAAATATTATGTGTTGGAGTACTTATACTTTTCCCTTCCCACTGACTAAGTTCCATTTATATGCGTTGTATGTTGGGATAGAGGAGAGGAAGCTAGTATATCTTCTATTAGTGTAAATTAGATCAGGCACCGGGCCAAATACGGGCCGAGGCGAGGGTACATTTGAAAAAGGAGGGAAAAGGATGACTTTCTGCACGACGCACTAGTAGTGACCTGGATATATTGAATTGGCATGTAGGCATATAAATGCCCTCTCCTGTCCAGATGCTCGTCTTGCTCGGAGGCTTCTCCTTCTTAGTCTTCGTTTCTCATCCTGCTCCCATCTCGCGCCAATACCGTGGGACTCGATTCTGGACCTTGGACACTTGACCGTGGCTACTCTAGCTTATTCTGCACCTACTTTATCTTTCTCACTTTCACTCTAATCATGGGCGCCTCGCAATCTCAATATGTCTCAGCGCCATACTATCCGGCGCCGTATGGTGGTTGGGTTGATGACTGGGCAGCTAGTTACGAGAAAGCCAAGACGCTTGTCGACAGCATGACTTTGGCTGAGAAGACCAACATTACCGCCGGAACCGGAATTTATATGGGTAGGTTCAGCTATTGCTTTAATTTGTTTCTCTCTATCTTGTGTCGGAGAACGCTAGGACCGCCTGTTGAGGAGATAACAGGCAAATGCGATGTTCAGTGTGCGGCTCGGTTTCTGAGGAGGGCGAGTAAAACACAAGGACAAGCAAATAAACATTTGAAAAGAACTGTCTTGCTAACTGTTTCCGTTTACTAGGGTACGTGAAAGATTCAGTCTGCAAACATATATCAATACGACTTATACGCCACCATTAGGCGCCGAACAGAGGACGGCGGATGGGTTAGAGGCCGTATGCAGAAATCGCCAAGTGCCTGATCGACCAGTGTCGATCAGAGATTATCCTCTATATATTGCAGTATATTGCAGTATATTGCTACCCTTGAGGGCTTTGCAATTCATCAATTGCTAGTTGGATCATTTTGCTATGAGAGTTGCAGTAAGTGGTAATCCACAACAGGTTGTTCGTTCCTTCGTTGTTTTTCTCGTTTCAACGCTTCAAGTTTGCACCTCCTGAGCCGAAGATAAAGCATAATATCCGAAAACTACCGCCAAACGTTCGCAGTAAGCTGAAGGTAACGAGGCAACAAAGCCTCCTAGACCTTGTTTTCTACAACATGGGCGTCGTCTGCGTCGTTTCTTAACGCCTATCAGTCCTCTCGGCCTCTGTTTCTTTACTTGTCTCACCCCCCCCCCCGGAGAGCGCACTGGCCTGTGTGTGATCCTTGCTATCTTCTCTGTTTTTGACCTTTGTACTAACATATACGTGCTTTAAGCCGATGTGTAGGAAACTCCGGAAGCGCGCCCCGAGTCGGCTTTCCGCAGCTATGCCTCGGCGATGCAGCTAACGGTGTGCGCCTGACTGATAATGTGACCGTGTTCCCGGCCGGCATCACTACCGGCGCTACATGGGATAAAGATCTAATGTACCGTCGCGGTGTTGCCATGGGCAAGGAATTTCGCGGAAAGGGCGTACACATTTACCTCGGTCCGGCTGTTGGCCCACTGGGAAAGAAGCCTAAGGGCGGCCGCAACTGGGAGAGCTTTGGCGCAGATCCAGTCCTGCAGGCTAACGGCGGTCGAGAGACCGTTAAGGGCGTACAGGAACAGGGCGTCATTGCGACGATCAAGCACTTCATCGGCAACGAGCAGGAGATGTACAGAATGTACAATCCCATCATGGCTGGTTACAGTTCCAACATTGGTATGTGATATTGTGTAAGCATGAGGATATTAACCGTTGCTAACATGTATGATAGATGACCGCTCTCTCCACGAGCTCTATCTGTGGCCCTTTGCTGAAGCTATCCATGAAGGTGTTGGTGCCATGATGACGGCCTACAACGGCGTAAGTCCCTTCAAGTTAGTAAATCGTCGTTTGCTCTCAAACTGACTAAATTTTGTTTTAATCTCCAGGTCAATAATTCAGCCTGCAGCCAAAACGCATATCTGATAAACGGAATCGCCAAGGACGAGCTCGGTTTCCAGGGCTTCGTCATGTCCGACTGGATCTCGCACATGTCGGGCGTAGCCTCAGCACTAGCTGGCCTGGACATGGACATGCCAGGCGACACGCAGGTCCCTCTGCTAGGATACAGTTACTGGATGTACGACCTGACACGGGCAGTGCTCAATGGATCTGTGCCGGTAACGCGGCTTAACGATATGGCGACACGTATCGTCGCTGCCTGGTACAAGTTTGGCCAGGACACTGACTTCCCACATCTAAGCTTCTCGACCAATACGTTCGATGCGTATGGCGATCTGTACGCAGGCGCATGGCCAAACTCGCCTCAGGGCTTGGTAAACGAGTACGTTAACGTGCAGGACGACCACTATCTTGTGGCGCGTGAGGTCGCCCAAGACGCTATCACACTGCTCAAGAACAACGGCAGCTTCCTGCCGCTGGACTCAATGCAGGCGCTACATGTATTCGGCACCGACGCTGATGTCAACCCTGACGGCATGAACGCCTGCTCAGACCGACAATGCAACAAAGGCACGCTAGGTCAGGGCTGGGGCTCGGGAACCGTGCAGTATCCGTACCTGGACTCGCCTATGGACGCGCTGAAAACCCGCACCACCAATATCACGTACTACCAGACAGACTCGTTCCCTAGAAATGTGCCCGCGGCCTCGGATGAAGACGTGGCCATCGTCTTCTTGTCGTCTGACTCGGGCGAGAACACGTACACTGTCGAGGGCAACCACGGCGACCGCGATGCTTCTGGCCTAGACCCGTGGCACGGCGGAAACGACTTAGTCAAGGCCGCTGCTGCGCACTATTCTAATGTAGTGGTTGTCGTGCACACTGTTGGTCCGCTAGTGCTCGAGGAGTTCATCGACCTGCCGTCAGTCAAGGCCGTTGTGTTCGCCCATTTACCCGGCCAAGAAGCTGGCCACTCGTTGACTAACGTTTTATACGGCAATGTGTCACCTAGTGGCCACTTGCCGTACAGCATCACTAAGACTGAGTCGGATCTACCCAGCTCGCTATCTGAGCTCGTCGGCTTGGAGTATCCCACGCCGCAAGACAACTACACCGAGGGTCTGTACATTGACTACCGTTACCTGAACAAGGCCGGCGTGACACCGCGATTTGCTTTTGGCCACGGTCTGAGTTATACAAACTTCAACTACTCTGATGTCTCCATCAAGTCTGTGACTACGCTAAGCACTGTACCACCCGACCGCCCGGCCAAGGGCGTCATGCTGAACTATGATGGCCCAATCCCGGACAAGTCTGAGGCTGTAGCTCCCGACGGCTTCAACAAGATCTTTCGCTACATCTACTCATGGCTGCAAGAATCTGAGGCCGAAGATGCCGTAGCTGATGCCACCACAAAGACATACGACTACCCGGATGGCTACTCGACCACGCAGACAGACGGTCCACGATCTGGTGGTGGCGAGGGCGGCAATCCCGCGCTATGGGACGTGGCCTACAGCATCGACGTGACGGTGACTAATACAGGCACAAAGCACTCAGGCCGAGCTTCTGTGCAGGCGTATCTCCAGTTCCCCGACGGCATTGTCTACGACACGCCTATCATCCAGCTGCGCGACTTCGAAAAGACGTCGGAACTGAGCCCGAGTGAGTCGCAGACACTGACGTTGCAGCTGAGCCGCAAGGCGCTCAGCGTGTGGGATGTTGAAATCCAGGATTGGGTCGTGCCGAGTCTGGATGGTCGCTTTAAGATCTGGCTGGGAGATGCCAGTGATAACTTGCATTTGGCCTGCTACACAGATACGCTGACCTGCGAAAGCGGCTTGATGAGCCCCGTGTAGAGTAGTTTTAACTTCAGATCTTGGAGCAGTGTAGAAGGTGGTTCTGTTTTTGAGTGAAGGGTATATATGATGTAACAAGTATATACGGCTCGTTAGCCTTCAATGTACATATTGGGATTGTAATGTAGATATGTAGATTCCTGGATGCCTAGTTCATAGTAATGCCAACGATATAGTATATATATGGCCCAACTAGTCTTCTGTGTTAATTATGAATAACAATATGTTTTGATAGATATGGTACACTCGTAGAGACGTCCCCCAACGGCGCTCTAGACTAATTCTGATACACAGGCCAGCTATAGCCTTTCAAGATTTCCCAAGTTCTCCGCTCCATCTCCTTATTTCTCTACATACCAACTGCCTTTGCTAGTTCTAGTTCGTCAATCGCATTCGGCCTTTTGCCAGTCTCCGCTCCAGAATCTTACGGCCAGTCTGCGACCGTTTGCGTGCCAAGTATCCAATCCGGCGCTTCCGCTTTAGCCGCGAGTTGCTGTTGAGTGTATTACGCGGGCCGAACCGGACTTGTGACATGCTCATCGCAGGACCAGCGGAAACCGCCTCAGCTGAAACTAAATCGGCCACGGCGCCGCTTGTTCCTGTCGTGGTGGACGAAGGCGTGAAGGCGGCCATTGGCATGCGACGTATCGCAAGGCCGGGTCGAAGGGGAGATAGAATAGTAAAGGCGCGACTATTGAACAACAGACATGTCAACGAAATAGTCTCTTAGCAATGCATAGAGCTGTGACGAATGCTTCGCTATCTATTCGTCAGAGGGAATAAAACGTACGTGGTGCTAGGCTGGCGTAGAGCAGTCTGAGTTGCCATGGCGCAGGGCCGGACAAGTGCCGCAAACGCAGCGGAGAAAATTTGCCGTTGAATCATGCTTAGTGACAAAAAGCTTCGATGAGAAGGCTATGGCTGGCTTCAAAATCTAACACAACAAAACCTCAGGTTGAGAGAGGCCATCATAATAATAGTGACAATGGATGAGGGTCGAAAATTCAAGTGGGGCTTTAGCTATGCTCCCAATGACAGCTGCCAGATGCTAAGGGAGTCGCTCTGTCAGCTGTCAGCCACATTCATCAGATACGACAAGTGCTAATTACATATAACATGGAACAAAGGATTGGTATTTTTTGTCAAAATTTAATTTTGTAAAGGATATTTTTTGAGGAAGGAGTGAGAGTGAAATAAGTAATTCTACAGCTCGTCACGGCCAGTCGTAACTGCCGTATCCATTTTCTCCTCCTTCTTCTCGTCAACTGACACCTTCTCCGTTGGCTCCCAGTTCAGAGCACTAAGACGCTCCGATAGCAGAGGGTGGGAGTAATGGTAGCTCGAATACATCCAGTCGGCTTCCATAGCGCTGAGGTTCTGGATCTGGAGCTTGATAAGAGAACGAGCAAGCTCGTTGCTGTAACCAAGATCAGCAGCAAAAGCATCAGCCTGGTACTCAAACTTGCGGCTCATGATGTTCATGTATAACTTGATCACGGAATCAGTAGGCCCGAGAAGGTCAGAGAACAGCAGGAAGCCAATGATGATGGGCTTTTGCGCATAGAATCCAAAGGCGTTAAACAGCGAAGTGTTGCGGACAAAGACAGAAAATAGAGTGTAGATCAAGAACAAGTGGACCTATCAATATGTCAACAAACTTATATATTCCAATGCAATAGTAGCAACTTAGTTTTATACATACCTGACCGATGATGGCATTAGACATAGTGTGGCCGAGTTTGAAATGGCCAAGCTCGTGAGCCAAAACAGCGACGACCTCGGGCGTGGTGCTCTTTTCTAGCAAAGTATCAAACAAGACAATGTGCTTTTTCCAGGGGAGACCGTAGAAGTAGGCGTTACTATGGGAGCTACGTTTGCTTCCGTCAATGACAAAGAGTTCGTGGAGCGGGAAGTTCAGCTTCTTCGACAGAGCCTCAACGTCGACCTTGAGCGGGCCTTCCTCAAGAGGAGATAGCTTGTTGAACATGGGTAGGATGACGATGGGATATACTGTAATCATGAAAATCTGCAGGCCAGCGGTAGACAACGACAGATAGAAGAAGAACTTGTCACCTGTCTTCTGTATGATGGTAAGAAATCCAGCCAGAATCGGAGGTAGGAACACAGCGGTAAGAACATTCGTCTTGATGAAATCCACGATAAAGAGCTTAGGCGTTTGCTTGTTAAATCCAAACTTCTCTTCCAGAACAAATGTATTATAGATGCTACTGGGGATATTCAAGACTTGGTTGATCACGATGAAACTGAGGATGAAAACGATAGACTGGGCGATCTCGCCGGCAAAGCGAGCAGGGACAAAGGCGGCAACTAGGAGACTGGAGTAGTCCCAAAGCTTGGGTAAGACGTCATAATGGATAAAAGCGATGTTCTGGATTTGACCCCAGACGTTAGTGACCATGCCAAAGGTGGACTTTGCACGGCTGTAGGCTTGACTCTTGTCGTAGACCTCTTGAGTCACTTCGTGCGACAGCACCTTGGGAGGCTTAGTGCGCTGCAAAATGCGGTATTGGCGAAGAGAAAGAAACCCTTCCAGGGCAAACTGGCCGATGGAAAAGCTCAAGACGAGCTTCTTCCATGGGAACAGCGGACGGTCTAGCGCCGTGGCTAGACGCTATACCTCCAAGAGACATGTTAGCTTGCTTCTTTTCCTGATACAAAAGCTCTTATAGCTGCTCGTCGCATGCAGCATGGCCAACAAAGCTGCAGCCTACCCATCACCGGCATTTAGATGCGCTATGCATCCAACCGATGTCATGACGTCACGAGACAAGTCGAAAGATTGAAGTACAGAAAACTAGGAAAACAACATACCTTTAAGAAGTCCAGCATTATGTCCTTTGGAATTCGCTTTTGGTGGCTGATGGACGTTGATGGATTTTTGTTCCGAATTGAAGTGGAAGGCGAATCTGTCTACTTTATATGCGACTTGAAACGTTGCAGCTTCAAGCTTACTTACTAAGCCTTATCGATAAGGGCCACTACACTTGATCAAAATTGTATTGTTATTACTAACATCAAACTTGCTGTAGTTCAGTATCACAGGTCACATCTATTATCACGGCTCACTATATCAAGCACCATATTGACGTCTTAACATAATGCAGATATATTTAACATGGTATAGTACTATGTATTTAGTATTCAATGGATGCTACTAAGTACTGAACGTCTTCGCCGAAAGTTTGGCCTCAAGTTCATAATAGGACCGGGGTCTGAGGGATCTTTGATCTATCAGGGCAGACTGATAAGAAACTGTTAAGATACTTTTAGAGGTGGCCCTCTCTATGATTGGTCCGATTACCCCCCTCCAAACTGGGGCTTATCCCACAAAAAAAATAACCTGCAAGCACAAAATACCATCATGAATTGTCAAAATTAACTACACCATCGAACATACTCTAAGTGTGCAGATTATCGATTACATCAACGCCGTCAAAATGCCTCGTGAAGTCGCCGACATTAAGCAGGTACGTTTTTCATGGCAATGAGAGTCATTCTATTATTAGGAGATAAATAAACCGCTGACAATTTCATAATAGTTCCTTGAGATCTGCCGGAGAAAGGATGCCTCCTGTAAGTCATACATTATGTCTACAATCTGCAACATTTCAGATCTTTTTGATGTTTCAAAAATGTCATGATATGGTCAATTTATTACACTACGATCCCGAGATGACGAAAAAACACGAGCTTGTAAAGTCTCTTCGCAACTGTCATCCAATCTTAGACGAATCTTCCTGAAATCGACCTCGCCACTCAGTTATATATACATACATAGTCACTTACACTTCACCCTGCTCGCAACGCACCAAGCTCGTTGACATTTTTGATGACCTTCAATAACCTTCATTTCCACGCCTTCATAGCCAGCCTCACTAACCCAATGTTTTTATCTGAATAGCCGCCCGCATCAAGCGCAACAAGAAAGAGCAGCAGGTCAAGTTCAAGGTCCGCTGCCAGCGCTTTCTGTACACCCTCAGCTTGAAGGACTTTGAGAAGGCTGAGAAGCTCAAGCAGAGCCTGCCTCCTAGTATGCTCTATCCCTCCTCTTCCACCCACATCTTTATTTCTTGAGCAACGGCTGTTTTCGAAGTTACCTTCTGAAGCCCCTGCGCGGTTTGAAAATATTTGTGCAATATATCCAACAGTCATATTCAGTGTTACTAACATACCCTGTTTCCTGCAGACCTGAACGTTGTCGATCTCTCCAAGAAGGAGAAGAAATAAGCGATCCATAGCCCAAAAATATAAAATAAACGGCGTTGCATTGTTTTTCTTCATAACGAGCCAACTACTTTCCAAAATTTCTTTCTCACTTTCTCAAAACTACATACCTTTTACATAGGCAATAGTCTGTCGTGATACTATATTATTTAGTGGCAAAGTCACTAATAGGAACCGATCACCAATGCATGGTGGTGATTTGATACAACATCGTGTGTCACTATGCTAGACGAATCCTGAGTGCCAACTAAAATGAAATGCAACGCAAGGCCTACACTTGCTTGACATCGGCACTTTGAAAAATAACACCACACAGTCGGGTCACTATGCTCGTTTGCGCTTCGATGTACCCAATTATCTGGCCCGTGCTATCTTAATTCGGAACTCTTTGCACATGATCGCAGATGCGTACAACAAGCAATGAGTTTCCTATATCACGCATTATCAATGAAACAGCAGTTTCGTGCACCAAGTTTGTGTCCCTCCCGCACATAATTGCGCATATTGGTCAATTCTCCTCTTATGTTTCTCTTTTTGATAGTGCCTATCTCAAACTTTCATGAATTAACGAGCGAGGAACTAACTATTCAACGAGTGACTTGAACTATTCTTCTTTTGACAATGGCTAAGCATAGTGAATATTTGAATGGCCTCTAACGCAGAATCTTTCTTGTTAGACGTAATACATTATCTTTAATCCGCCTCTATGATCGATTCTCTTCGGCTGTCCTCCCTTATGTATTTGAGTATAGTATTTCAGAATGAAGCCCTGTAATGGAACAACTTTAGATTTAGGCATGGGCTGTGTAGAATCTCGCCTGGTACTAAAAGGACCTGAAAAATATTGAGATCAGGTTATAGAGCGTACATCATCGGATGCTTTCAACTACATTGCAAAGGAGATAACAGTGTATACCAAATGTCATGCCTCTACCCATTAGGCAATTGTTAACTAGTGCTTGTTGGTCTCTTTGGTTTTGGCCTAGACTTTAGGACTGAAAGGTAATTTATGATGTCTTCATAAACTTCTACTATTTTACTTGATGTACTGTTGAGAAGACGCCCCCGTCCTTTATTAGCAGGGCATGACTCGATCTAGAAGATATAGCCAGATAATGTAACTTAAAATAGCATATCGATGCTGTTGGACCATCAAGTCTGGAATCGTCCAGTCACACGTAGAAGTGCATATCTTAACTCGGTCGAGCAGGCTTCTTTGGGCAAGTGATGAAGAGTGATGGATAGACCGTTGATGTCTATCAAATCTGGATCTATGTATTAGTGTGACCATTTTCAGGTTTTCTGCCCTGTATTTAGTGAGTGAATGCACTGAATTTGGTCTCAAGGAATTTGGGCTTCCAATATTATGCGTCGATTCTCTCACTATGAGAATGCAGTCACGAATGAAAAGTTTAATGTGATAGTGCAAAGCTATGATTGGTTCGACATGAGGTGTTGGCTGCAACTAAACCATTTGTGATATTGACAGATAGGGTCATATCACCAGATATAAGGGTTGCCAGTGGGTGTCTTAAAAGGAACAAAAACACAGATATCCTCAAAATGCAAGGCAACTTCAAGTAAAATAGTATCAGAGTCTCGAATTATACATTGACAAGAGTGCAGTATAGATTCTATGAGTCATACATACACAAGAGTACAGTATAGACTTTGCCCTCAACCTGCATGTAGCCCGAGCCGCATTAGAAATAATTCGGAAGCAACTTTGTAGCCACACTTGCTGCGCCAGAACATATACGTAGTTCACAACGATGCCTGCGACTTTAAATCATGTAATGGCATGCTGAACGGCTAACTGTGATCGAACTGTTTTCTTTTAACTTCGAATACAGGCCTCTCGCGTGTTAGCCATGCTGATGAGAATGCCTGCTGCTTTGTTTCGAACGAAGTCTGTCAACGGAAAGGCCTGAAGTTGAAACAAAGAAACAGCATACTATGTGGTTTCTGGGATCGTCATAACTTATAGGTACTAGTAAGGGAGGGGTGGATCTACTTGTTGGTTCCCATGTTGAGGTGAAAAGCATGGCAAATCAAAAGTTTGAGGTAAGACAAAGACGAAAAAACGGATAATCTTGGTCAATCAGCAAAATAGGCTGGGACGGCTATGGTTGTCTAGTTGTGCCGTGTTGGGGCTTGACCAATGGGAAAGCCCCTATTTAGGAGAAGAAATATAATCATTTATTTATGACGAGACAAAACGTCACAGTCTAAACAACTGTGAGCAGGCGAATATAACAGTGAAAATAACAACCACAAAGACGATGAACTCCAAAGCTAGTAACAGAGTCGCAATTGTGATTATAAGTACTGGACAGGGAAAAGAAGCACAGAGTGCATTTATACCAATACTACTTGGAACTTAACGTGATCACTTGACCTCTGGGTTTGGTTGGCTTTTGCTTGTCTTGGGTAGGGGGCAAGCTAGGGGATCGTGCGCTACGGATGTTGGGGAGGCGACGAGAAGACGGGCTAGAGTTGACAGCGCCAGCTTCATTTATTGTGACTGTTGGGGGGCCAGAACTAGCTAAAAAGGTGACAGTGATGTGAAGCCCGTGTGATGGATGCCTCTAGCGTCCAGCCTTTCTTGCTTATCGAGGCGAGTCGAAGTGATCAAAGGGTCATGGCATGCAGTTCTTGCCTTTGAGTAGTATGGTACGAGAAAAATTCATTGACAATTCTTATTGAAGTATGTATCAAATTTGAATAGTAGGCCAGATGCTATGTAGACACGCGTTTTTGCTGCTTGTCTCGGGAGCCGGAGCTGGGGACACTTTGTTATTGGCTGCACATACACCGCCTCTTTCTGTGCGTGGCATCGGTGCATGTGAGCTTCCGATGTTGGTTCTCGGTAGCAAGTAAGCATACGGCAGCGTAGAAGACCCGGCGTGCAAAAGAGTTCCTAGTTAGAAGAAGGCGCCTCTTATGCCCTCTTCTGTCCAAATGTTGTCCTCGGGCTACTATTTTCACTAGTAAGTGAGCTGAGACAGCATTACTACATATCAACAAAGAACTGAGTAAATGGACCATTGAGTTATGTTGGCGTGAATCTAACTAGCCAGCCGCAGATCGCAAGGCTCTCACTGGTCGGTATGTTTTGACAAGTGACTAGTTGCTTTGTATCTCCGCGTCTAATTCGTCGTTCTTGTTCTTTTAACCTTGTAGTTTTGTCGATGCACACTGCTTGGTCTTGATAACAAAAGCCAGCCTTTGTCCACCTTTTCAACTATCTGAGATTGATTTAGTTCTATGACCGCTGCATATTTCAAAATACCGCTTAGTTCAATTTTTTTTGATTTTTTTGCTCAACTGTTTCTACTTCCTTACTAACTAGAACCACATAAGGTTCCTTCCTGTTTGCTGGCACCATCCGCTTGATCTTATCGGCATAGCACTGCGATATCCCCGAACCAAGCCTTGTAGTTGCCTCTGCAGCACCGACTAACAAGCTATTGCCACAACCAACTCTGCGCTGTGAATCCCGCCATCGAACAACTAGCAAAAAACAAAATAACAACATCACTAGTTATCTAAATTGCATCGTGAGACCGAGATTTTACTGAGAATTTCCTTTTCCCACTCCAAGGCTTGATATCTTCCTCTTTTTTTTTCCACAGCCTTTTCTAAGGTCTATTCGTTCTTCCGTCGTACCGGTATCAATTCTACCCCTGGCTTGATACAGCTTCACCCACCCAATCCATAACCCGGCGTGCAACTATCGTGCTCTCTGTTGTTTTTTTGCAGTCCTCCATCCAGGCTTTACGACGCCAAGTATACTTTTACGCCCATATACCATACATAACATCCACACATGAACGGAGACTCTGCTAGTCCCAACGCCAATGGCGTTGCTGCCACTAACGGTTACATCAACGGCAATGGCATATTAGTGCAGCGTTTAAAGAACGAGCGCAAGGCTTCGTCGCCCATGATGCCGCCTTTCATGGTCTCTGCACCGGGCAAGGTCATTGTCTTTGGCGAACACTCTGTCGTCTATGGCAAGGTTCGTTTGCCTTTTACTTGCTGTTCTCATATGCTACTCTCGCCTGCCATGCCCTCCTTCTGCCACTACAAGATGTCCTTTGATACTAACTGATACGGCTTTAACAGGCTGCCATTGCTGCTGCTATCTCGTTGCGTTCATACCTTCACGTTACTACCTTATCTAAGTCACGACGCCAAGTGTCTCTGCGTTTCCCCGATATCGACCTCCAACATACATGGAACATTGATGATCTGCCATGGGCTGCCTTTTCAGCGCTAGAAAAGAAAAAATATTACTACTCTCTTGTTACTGAGCTTGATATTGATCTAGTTGATGCTATCCAGCCACACCTCGACAACATCTCACCAGACGTTCCTGAAGAAGTCCGCAAGATTCATAAGGCTTCCGCCTCTTCGTTCCTGTATCTGTTCCTCTCGCTAGGTTCGCAGTCATTCCCCGGATGCCTGTACACGTTGCGATCTACCATTCCTATAGGTGCCGGCTTAGGTAGTAGCGCATCTATTGCAGTGTGTCTGTCTGCAGCCCTTCTGCTCCAGTTGCGGGCGTTGTCAGGCCCACATCCCGATCAGCCGTCCGACGAGGCGAGGGTACAGATCGAGCGCATCAACCGCTGGGCCTTCGTGGCCGAGATGTGCATCCATGGAACACCATCAGGAGTTGACAACACTGTCGCAACTCAGGGTAAGGCCGTAGTGTTCCAAAGACGAGAAGGTCTACCACAAATTGTTAAACCACTGTGGGATTTCCCCGAGCTTCCTCTGCTACTAGTCGACACCAAGCAGGCAAAGTCGACTGCCCATGAGCTGGCCAAGGTTCGCCAACTCAAGACAGCCCAACCTAAGCTAGTCAATACTATCCTAGACTCTATGGACAAGGTGACGGAAGCAGCAAGTGAGATTCTAGAAAGAGATGGCTTCGATGCTCGCAGCGAGAGTGACCTCTTAAAAATCGGTGAGCTCATGCGTGTTAATCACGGTCTATTGGTATCTCTGGGTGTATCACACCCGCGCCTGGAGAGAGTCCGTGAACTAGCCGATCATCAGGGCATTGGCTGGACCAAGCTAACGGGTGCCGGTGGCGGTGGCTGTTCAATCACGCTAATGAAGCCTAACGTGTCTCAGGAGCGCCTGTCAAGTTTTTACGGCAAGCTGGAAGAGGAGGGTTATCAGCGGTTCAAAACGTCTGTCGGTTGCCATGGTATTGGCGTCTTGTGGCCGGCCGTGCTCAAGAACGGCAGCGAGGAGGACGTCTGGGGTGGCGAGGAGATTGATGTTGATAAGTTTCTCAAGGCTGAGGGCACGGAGGGCGTCGAGAGGCTGGTTGGTGTCCATGGCCAGACTGGCGAACGCGAAGGCTGGAAGTTTTGGCGTGTGAGAGAGGGCACCATCTAGAGCATCTAGTGCGAGAGTACCAACACCGTAATGGTATGTGTGCTTTGTGCTGTGCTTTCATTAGCCTATCCATTTGTTTGTCATTCGTCGACAGCAAATCTGTTTATGGTGGCGACTTCTTATTCTCATAAGTTTTTCTTTCTTTTTTCTGACTTCTATCTTTTTTGGATATTATTTTCTATTCTCTTGAATGAGGTCTAATAGGTGCCAGTCACATGGACCGGACGCAAGCCTCTCTTTTGGAAGCCTATTTTCCGTTCTACAGGACTGACCGGACGCTGATGAAAGCTAGCAACTGCGACCTACGACCGGTTCCTTATTGCCGACCGATTCATTACTTGGTGCAGTGGACTTAATTTTTGTGTTAGGTGAGAGGAGGCTATGGATAGGAGTATATGGTGTACTTTATTAGTAGTAATGTTTTAGCTAGACGCCTTCTACTTGTTTGAAAATAATGAAATATACGTATTATGATATCCAACTTCTGAAAACGGCAATTGGAACGTGATAATAATATCATCGTGCCGTGGGTCTAGGCATTGTTTTCAACGTTGGCCTATCATGTGATGATTTAAGTGTATCTAATAGAGATCTAATAACCCATTATAACAGACATGCGTTGATATTGTTCTCCAAGATGAATGGGAAATAAACAGTGCATATAGAATACTAAATAACTGTGTCCAGGTGAAAATTGCAAGGATAAAACATGCTATAACACGCTCGTATAGAGCCATAAAATACAGTTTCAATACCGTATTAATCAAGTGTTGTTTGTTTATCAAGCCCCGCCATTTAGTAAAATATAGCCAAGCTCCAGTTCAATATTTTTGACCCAAAACAGAGGCTAAAGATCATCTGCGAAAGAATCCGTTGATGCTCCGACTATCTCTCCATCTTATCCTGCATGCTGCTCGTCCATAACAGGACTCTATCTCTTTCAACAAGCAAAACGATGCCGCCTAAGCCCAAGGCCGGCGCCAAAGCCATTAAAGGTCAGTTAGTTAGTCTGATGAATTTGCCCTTAAAGCTCTATTTGCTGTGCTTATGCTTTAAAAGGGCCTAGGCCTGTCCTTTGACTAGGCAGACCCTTATTCTGTTACGATTGTTGACGACTTGGGATTCTGTGCCTTAGGCCTTGTTCTACCAATTATTATATACTTACATGTCCACCCGTCTTGATATCCAAATTACAAGTTCATTATAACTTACTATATACTTTATCATACCACAGACAACTCTTCTTCGTCATCTTTAGCATCTACTACCCAACCGCATGCCACTGTAGGCGACCGGTCACTACACAACTTCTACCAAACGAACCCCACCGCGAAAAAACTCGACGCTGCCGACGCTGGCCTAGCTGGACTTGACGCCACCGACCTAACGACGTGGGCCAACGCACATCTTATTCGGGAAGTCGCTGCCGGTAACGTGTTTAGCACCGCCAGGTCTGAACGAGATTACTGGAAGACGGTACAAAAGGATAACATCCCGTACCGCAGCTTGTCCAGGGACTACGACTGGGGTGTGGATCAGACGACGGGACGCCGTATTGAAGAGTACTCGCCAGCTCAGTTGGACGAGAGATTTAAGACCTTTGCCGAGCAGTTGAGGTCAGATTTGCGTAAGTGTGCTTAAGGAGGGGACAGATCCAAAGTCGATTTGGCGATATCTTGCTAACGTTTTGGACTTGGTTGAACAGATTCGGGACGACGTAGCCGTGCTGCGCTGCAACAAGAAGACAATGTCTCTGCTTAAAGAAGAGCTTTACGGTCGGCAGACCATCTCGCTTTCTGAGGATCCAATATGGGACGATGTGCCGCCTATTCCCGCCGAAGAGCCCGAAGGCTCGCTGGCTGCTATTGCCTACCCACCTAAATACGCCGAGGGTATGTTTATATTATAACGTATGTCTATATTTGTCGGATCACTAAGTTAGCCTTTATCTGTCTAGCTACCGCCTACCTGCGCATTGTAATGGCCGCCAACGAGATATCAGAGCGCACTTTCCGCCTTACTGCCCACATCATTGCCATGAACCCAGCCCACTATACCGTGTGGCTATACCGCTTCAAGATCCTGCAAGAACTCAAACTCGATCTGGAGGCCGAGATAGAATGGCTCAACGGAGTATCTCTAGAACACCTCAAGAACTACCAAATCTGGCACCACCGCCAGCTGCTCGTCGGCATCCACTACCCAGCCATCGTCAACAACAAGTCCAAAGTGGCTGCCCTGGCACGCTCCGAGACGATTTTCATTGGAAAGATGCTCGAGGAGGACTCCAAGAACTATCACGTGTGGAGCTACCGGCAGTGGCTGGTACGCTGCATCGGCATGTGGAACGTAAGCGAGCTTCTATCGACGCAGAACTACATCGAAGAAGACCTGCGTAACAACTCAGCTTGGGCACACCGTTTCTTCTTAGTCTTCTCGGATCCGAACACGTCGTCAGGTGACAAAGTACACGCCACAGAAGTTGACGCGGCGATTCCTGAAGCCATTGTTGAGCGAGAGCTCCAATATGTCCGTGAAAAAATTTTGCTAGTACCTCAAAACCCGTCGGCGTGGAATTACTTCAAGGGAGTGCTGAACAAGGCGGGCCGTCCTTTGGCGTCGCAGAAGGCATTTGTTGAGGAGTTTGTGCAGAAGGTAGGTGAGGGCGACGAGCAGGAAACAGTGCTAAGTACGCATGCGCTAGATATCTTAGCAGAGATCCATGCGCAGGCGGGCGAGAAGGAGAAGGCTGCGGTATGTCTGACTAGATTGTCAGAGAAGTGGGATCCGATCAGAGTGGGATACTGGAAGTTCCGGGAACAGCAACTGGCATTTTAAACGACAATTTACAGATGGGAACAGACGAAATAGTAAAGTGTTGTTATCACATATAAGAAGTCAAATTTGAAGTTACGATGAAGCTATCAAGAACAATCAAGGTAGAACCATGTATTTTGATGGTCCAAAATCCAGTAACGCCGTTCAGGAGCCGAAACGCAGTAGAGGACAAAGTAAAAGAAAAAAAAAGAAAAAAGAACAAAAAAAAGAAGAAAGTATACTACCAACTAATCCATCAGAGCTCGGTAGTTCTGCGAAAGCACTAAGAACCGACGCACATTTTTGGGTGCGTTGTGCGCAAAAGAATCCCAATTCGGCACTAGCACAAACACCTCACTAAACGATTTGCGCGTAGTATCCCGTCCCTTGCCAAAGATGACCTTGCCGGTAACTTGCAGCATTATGGAACACTTGGGCGACATGTTATTAGGGGCAGCGATGGTGAAAACGGGGTTGATAACGTGGGTGTCGAAAGCCTCGACTTCGTAGCGCACGTCGGCGCCCTGCTTCTTCACTAGTTCGACGTAAGCGCCCGGCCCGCCGACCACGGCGCTACCGTTGGCAACGATCTGTGCCTTGACTTGAGCGCCGGTGTATTTGGTATTAGAGTCGACGTAGAACTGGTCTAAGTTCTTGGCGTTGGAGTTGAGAGTGTGGTAGTAAGCATCGACGAAGTTATTAGCTCCTAGAAGAGGATAAATATAATAGTTAATGGGCTGAATAGTACTCCGTGGTGGGAGGAAAGGAACGACAAACCGTCACTAGATAGCTTCGTCTGCAGCTCAGAGCTCACGGCATTGGGCGCGGTGGACGACATGATCGGCAGAAGAAGCAGCTGCAATATGTGGGAGATGGTCAGACTGATGAAAACGCTTGTCAGATAGCGAAAATCGTGATAGCTAGAGTAAGTGATGTTGATTAATTGATGGCGAAAATATATGCAAATTCCAACCCTTCGAGGAGCTTAGAATGAAAGCCGGTCTTTAACCAAAGATGGGAAGAAGTTCACGCCAAATATCTTATCGATAGCGCGGGGCTTTTATCGATAATGAATCCCTGTTAGCGCATGGTCTGTCCCACGTCAAATAGCATGATAGAGCTTCCAGAAAAGTAACTACCAGTTCTGACTCGTGACGTTTTTTTTGCAGCTGAGCTGACTAACATGACTTCTACAAGAGTTCATCTACATCTACTACTTCTTTCTTTATTTTTATTCTAACGTTTCCATTACGGCTTCTGGCTTGGATGCCGTCAAGCTTCTTTTCCATCAATGTATCATATCCAACTTCAAGCTAGCCGTCAGGCTTGCAGCCAGGCTAGTCGGCTTCTGACAGCTTCCTTAGCCAGACGTCCGTTTGTGTGTCGCATTCCAGCTGTAGTGCGCTTCAGAAGCACAGAAGCCATCGCAGTTGTTCAGTCTAGTGCACAGAAGCCGTACTATGTAACAACGCCCATATTCTACGTCAATGCCTGTACGCCGCCCTTCCTCTTCCTTTCTGTCTGATTCTGCCCGCTCAGTTTAATAGATTTCTCTCTTTGTCAGATCGTTGACTGACTTATGTCTCCTCTGCTACCCTAGCACCTCACATTGGCCACATGTACTCCATGGTGCTAGCAGATGTGTATAAGCGCTGGCATGAGCTGTGCGGTAAGACTGCCGTGTTAAGCACCGGTACTGACGAACATGGCATCAAGGTTCAGCAAGCGGCAAACCGTGCTGAGACGCCTGTTAAGGAATTTTGTGACATGAACTCGACTAAGTTCCGGGAGCTTGCGCAGCTGTCGGGACTGTCTACGGACCTTGCCTGGATCCGCACCACTGATAGCAACCACAAGACCGCCGTACAGCACTTCTGGAACCAGTTACGCGAGGCAGGACACATTTACGAAGCCGAGCACGAAGGCTGGTACGCTGTGGGCGACGAGTGTTTCTACCCCGAGAGCGCCACACAGCAGCGTTTCCAGCCGCTTACAGGAAAGGTGGTGCGTGTTGCCTCGGAGACGGGAAACGAAGTCGAGTACATATTGGAAAAGAACTATCACTTCCGCATGACGGCACTCAAGGACAAGCTGCTCAAATTTTATGAAGAGAATCCTACATGGATCGAGCCGGATGGCCGCATGCGCGATGTCGTTAACTGGGTCAAATTCAATTTGTCCGATCTTTCCATCTCACGCCCTGCTAGCAGATTACCATGGGGCATTCCCGTGCCTGGCGACGATTCCCAGACTATCTATGTGTGGGTTGATGCGCTGATTAACTACCTTACACAAACCGGTTATCCTGACAGCCTTCAAGATGGCGCCCTGTCGAAGGATTCACTTTGGCCCGCCGACCTACACATTGTTGGCAAAGATATTGTCCGCTTTCACGGCGTCTACTGGCCCGCGTTGCTCCTCGCACTCAATCTCCCGCTACCCAAACGCATCCTCAGCCATGCCCACTGGACTATGAATAACGCCAAGATCTCCAAGAGCGCCGGCAACGCCGTATCGGCCAACTTTGCACTCGAGCGCTTCGGCGTCGACTGCATGCGCTACATCATGATGCGTGATGGCGGTATCGAAAACGACGCAAGTTACTCCAACGAGTCCATTGCCGCACATTACCGTGCCGATCTGCAGGGTACCTACGGCAACCTCGTATCCCGGCTCACGCGTACAGCAAGTTGGTGTGTGAGTGATGCTGTGGCGGCACATGCGAACCAGCCGGATGCGCCTCAACTACCGATAGCTGAGGCCGTAGTCAAGTATTACGCATCAATGGATTCGTTCCAGCCAGCAGCAGCGTGTCGCTCTATCATGGCGTTGCTGTATGCGGGTAACAGATTCATGTCAGAGATGCAGCCATGGCACAAGGCTCATCCAGCAGAGAAGCGGACGGAGATGATTTACCAGATCTCAGAGCTTGTGCGCATAGCAAGTATCATGTTATTACCCATTATCCCCGACAAGGCCGGCCAAGCTTTGGATGTGCTCAAAGTGCGCCATGACAGGCGGACACTAGCGTTTGCCAAGACGGGTGCTGATGGAGAATATGGCTCGGGTCCGGTGGCCAGTGGCAAGAAGATTACTACGCCACCACTATTCCCGCCGGTAATGTTAGCGGACGAAGCCTACTAGAAGAGTAAGCAGGATATACGTTTTTATTTTACATGTGTTTAATGATTGCCCTGCAGATGATATGATGTAGCGTTTGTAAGATAAAGTGTAATCAAGTATATCAAGTTAACAACAAGCTTATATTACATAAACGGCCCTAATAGACATCTCTTTGGAGTCTGTTGTCTTAGATCCATCCCTTTCTCTCCAACCGTACTAAGAACAAAAAAGTATCATATTTATTCCGATGACCCCCTTTGCTCTTTGCACGAAAAAGAACAACACTTAACCAAAACCAGCTATGTAACTGGATAAAAGATCGCCGAACCGCCGACCCAAACCGAGTCATCACCGGGCCACAGCGGCAGTTCTCGACGATGATAGCTATAAGAACCGGCTAGAAGCCGATGAAAACTGATCAGGTGCTTTTTTTTTCCAACCTACACGGGCGAGTTGGTGATGGCAAAAGTGATAGAGCTCTTAATTCTCATGTAATAACTACATGGGATAGCTATTTACAAGGGACCTTGCTCATTGAACATTCAACCGTTTACTGCGCCCCCAAAAAAGGGTATATGTAGAAATATGAGATATTTCAAAGCCGGTGAACTGTGTATCAGATACTTGTTTGATACCTTTATTGCTTACTTTTGATTTTGGAAATGGGCTGATCATCAACAAAATATTGCTGATGTTACAAAGTCAAGGTTCCATCCGCCAAGATACTGCCCGTCCATTTATTTGTTTTTCGTTTAATTTTGACAAAGCTTACAAAGATGTTATATCGAAATCAAATTGCCGTTCGGCTGCATCGGCGATCGTGTTTGCGCCGCCTAACCCTTTTTTTTTAGCAAAGAAGGCAACACTATGTCGACATTCTTATGTCAGACTTATGTTCTACTGTAGACCGAAGAAATATACGAAAAGCCGCCCCCCCCTTCAAACAAAAAGGCCACACGCTAACTTAGTTATCTGGAAAGTTAGAGCTCTAACAAGCTATCGTAGGTCAATTTGGAGTTGAGTAGCTTAAGTAGCTTAGCTTAGTTGGATCGTTCTCCAATTTCATGATGCCCAGCCAATCGGCAACTCGTTGGCTGCGGCGATTCTTCGTTATCTGATCTTGTAAATTGGAGTTTATTCAGTATATAAAGAAGGCTTTAGATTCACTCGAGAAGAAAGAGAAACAGAGTTATCAGCTACTTAGCAAAGAGCTTCTTCATCTTCTATCTCGATACAAACTTACATTTTACACATATACTCACTCCTTCACCGTTACAATGGTATGTCAGATTCTTTTCGTCCATTCCCTCCTTTCCCCTAGACCTCAAGCGAGTTCTCCCCAAGCCAAAAGAGATCTTATGTGAAGCAACAAGCTGACTTTTATATGCGTAGGGCAAAGTATTGATGGTCTTATATGACGGTGGTGAAGCTGCCAGACAGGTAAGCCCTTAGGGTTATTAGTACCAAACTAACCCATGCCGACTTGTTACTAACGGCTCTCGACCCTTCAATTCTAGGTTCCGGCCCTTCTTGGCACAACCGAGAACGAACTGGGCCTACGCCCATGGCTGGAAAACCAAGGGCACACGCTTGTCACAACGTCGTCCAAAGAAGGTACCGACTCCGTGTTTGACCGCGAACTTGTCGACGCGGAAGTCATAATCACTACGCCCTTCCACCCGGGCTACCTGACAGCCTCACGGCTGGCGCGGGCCAAGAAACTCAAGATTGCTGTCACAGCAGGCATTGGCTCGGATCACGTCGACTTAGATGCCGCCTGCGCTACTAACGGCGGCATCACCGTGGCTGAAGTGACGGGGTCTAATGTCGTCTCGGTCGCCGAGCACGTGCTCATGACCATTCTAGTGCTAGTGCGCAACTATACGCCCGCTCACGCCATGGTGACCGGCGGTAAATGGGATGTAGCTGAGGCCGCCAAGGCTGAGTTCGATCTGGAAGGCAAGGTTGTCGGAACTGTGGCTGTCGGCCGCATCGGCGAGCGTGTGCTGCGCCGCCTCAAACCGTTCGAGTGCAAGGAGTTGCTGTACTTTGATTATCAGCCACTAAGCGCCGCCAAGGAGGCAGAGATCGGTTGCCGCCGCGTCGAGAAGCTAGAGGACATGCTGGCGCAGTGCGATGTAGTGACGATCAACTGCCCGCTGCACGAGTCGACCAGGGGCCTGTTCAACAAGGACTTGATCGCCAAGATGAAGCCTGGAAGCTACCTCGTCAACACGGCCCGTGGTGCTATCGTCGTCAAGGAAGACGTAGCTGCGGCTCTGCAGAGCGGCCATTTGGCTGGCTATGGAGGCGATGTTTGGTTCCCACAGCCAGCCCCCGTTGACCATCCGCTGCGCTATGCAACTACGCCGTTTGGCGGCGGCAATGCCATGGTTCCGCACATGTCGGGCACGTCTCTGGATGCACAAAAGCGCTATGCTGATGGCACCAAGAGTATCCTTGATAGTTACTTTAGCGGACGCTTTGATTACCGGCCAGAGGATCTGATTGTGCACGAGGGCAAGTATGCGACGCGTTCGTACGGCCAGCGTAGCAAGTAGAAATAAGGAACTAGACGGGAAAGAAAGTTGGAGATATCAATTCTCCGTATGCTAGTAATCAATTGTTTTGTTTCTTTCATGAACTTAGGTAAAGAAAAAGAAGTTGTACGTAAGCTCGTATCTATATAATATTTTATGCGTGTAGGCAAACTGAACCAATCAACGAACTAAAGCAAAAACGCTTGTAGACTCTATTTAGCTCTTCCAAAACTGCCACCACTTGCGACCATCGTCTACGTGATGTCTCCGAGTTTCCTTGCGTGACACCTGATCACGACCATGTAAACGCCAAAAGTACACTGGCACACCGCCAACCACAAAGGCAATGACAACTACTGTTTGTACTGGCTGTGCAAACACGGCGCGACTGAGGAGGAAAAGCGAGACACAGCAAAAGATGATGGGCGTTGTGATCCATGTCTTATATGGCCGATCAAGGTTGGGTTCTTTGACGCGGAGGATAATCAGCCCGAGAACCGTGATGAAGTAGAACGTGTAGCCAGCAACGCCATAGAATGTGAGCAGAGTGCCGAACTCGCCTACTACTACGTAGGCACCTGTTAGCAGCATGTTGAGAACAAGTGCATTGATGGGTGTGTAGAAGAGGCCAGCGTCATCATCGCCGAAGTATCTGTCGAGCACACGGCCAACGCATCCGCGTGTTCGTTGTTGTGAAGGCAAAGTCTCGCTACAGACACCAATGTGACCAAAAATGGTAGGAATATAACCTTCTTTACCAGCAGCATAGACAAGCCGCGACGAAGTGAAAGTCGAAGAGTTGAGGGCACCGAAGCAACTAGCGCTGACAAGCAGTGCAAAGACGAGTGCGCCTACGCGGCCAAAGACCTTCTGGCCAAAGGCTACAGCCACCGTGTTGGTGCCATTTAGATCGGCCATGGGCAACACGAAGAAGTAGGCGACATTAGCCATGCAGTATCCGAGGATGACAAGTGGCATCGCACTGTGAATGACACGAGGCAGGTCGCGTGTAGGGTTACGGAATTCACCGACAACGTAATTGGTCTATAGCTGTTAGTTAGTATATGAAAATTTGACGTCTGTTCGTATTTGTTTTCTCGAGCAAGGCTTACGTTATCCCAGCCATCGTAGGCCCAGAGGCCGCCATACAAAGCAAGCGCAAAAGACGCTGTGTCCCAGTTGGTGTTGTCGAACCAGCCGTTATCCTTCCAGTCAGTATTCGGCTCGCCTGTGCTCGTATAGCCCGTGGCAGCCACGACGATACCGATGACGGCAACGCATAGTAGCACCACAAACTTAAGAAACATGAGCATATCATTGATACGCGTGCCTAGTCTCGTGGAAACACAGTTGACAAACGTCACAAGTGCCAGTCCTACCATGGCAACAGCTTTGCTGATCCATGGATCGATAGTCTCGGCCTCAGCCCCGATAAACGCACGCATTAGGTACTCGCCCATGATGATGGCGATAATTGCTGCCGATCCCGGCTTGAGGACCAGTACAGCTACCCACGTGAACAAGAAGCCAGACATCTCGCCGAATATCTTGGCTAAGTAAACTTGCGCGCCACCATTGAGCGGGATGGCGCCGCCTAGCTCCGCATAGCTAGCCGCGCCCGTCCATGCCAGGATGCCAGCAACCACCCATACTACAAGCGCAGCACCAGGCGAGCCCACTTTTGAACTGACTTGGCTTGGCGAGGAAAAGATTCCTGAGCCAATGATAATGCCGATGATTAGCGATAGGCCGTTGAGGTATGTCAGAGTCTTGTGTTTCTCTAGTGAGCCACCGCCCAGCGTTGTATGCTGCGTGACGCCGACAGCCCCCGAATGACCGAGAGGCGCATACCCTGACACCCCAGCCGTCGATGATAACGGAAGCATGGATGAGGCAAAGTCGAAGCTAGAAGCTACGGAATATGTGCGGCCGCGCCCGCCGGTAGCGGCAGCGGCGGAGGAGTTGTTTCGGGTGGCAATAAGTGCATTGGAGGCCTCAAAGTCGAGGGGATCATCGCGTTCGAGAGAGAGTCGGCGCGAAGATGATATGCTCTGGCGCGAAGACAAGGAGTCGTTCTCTGCGACGCCGTCATGGACGCTAGAGCTGGCCAAGGACGCGAGCTCGAGCGAGTCGCGGTGTGGCACCATGGCAGAGACAGGGTCGAATATTTCGTTTGAAAGAGAGTGTATATACGTATGATGGGAGTAAAAACCGAGGACGCGAGCGAATGTCAAGGAGAGTCGTCGTCTCTATGTAGAGAAAATGTCGATCGAGCAGCTGCTGTAGTTTAACAACAATGACCCATGCCGTTTCGGCCAACACTACAGGAGTTTCGTCTGTGTCGAAAGGCAGCAAGCAAACACAAGACAGAGAAGAAAGAGCTTCTATGAGGGTGGATTGAAGAGGGTATCGTGATCTTTGGTTACTGAAGCGATGAAAAGAAGTAGCAGTTATTATAAAATGCGTTATTAAAGTCCTGATGGTGCGTTAAAGGCTTGCTTTGATTTGCTTGTCACAAGCCAAATCTAGGGGCGAGTCTAGTTTAGATCGGGGCTTGAATAGCGGTCGGTAGAGAAGACTAATAGTTGAATAGAAAAAAAAATACAGCAATATTCTAAATAGATAGCAGAAGTCAAGATACAAGCGAACGAACAAAGATAGAATAAACAATGCAAAGAAGAGAATGAAGATTGACAAGGGAGAGTTTAGTTTTGCTATTGTGCTTTGTTTTTGTTTTCTTTGTGTCTCTAAAGGTTTCGAAGTTATCGTCGCAGGTAAGGCAAGAACCAACAAAGAAGTTATCGTTCCCAAAGCAGCTGCTGCTAGGTCAGGAAGGAGCCCGCCGCAGCGACCGACCCCCGTTTGACAATCGGACCTTATTGTAACAAGCTAGCTAACCAGCGCCACAACATATGGACTCAGCCACAGGCTCCGGAACGCCACCTTAGCTGTCACCGCCGCGGGAAGGCTGCCGGTCCGACGAGATTGACCTTGATAATAACTCTCTTTGCAGGATATTCAAGGTATAGATCAAACGGAGGAGAACTACAAAGGAAGCGATACTCAGCGACAAATTTTATGTTTAGAAGCACCCCAAGCCTGTTGTTGGTAGATTAGCGCCTGTTCGCATAACGCGGCTACAATCAAGCGACTGCCTAATATATACTCTGCTTTTTAAGCGCGTAATTTCATTGTCGCAAAGAATTGCGAAACAGTTTATAACTAACTCTTTTTTTTTCCTATCATGTTTCTCCATCATCAATTCTTCCAATAGAGCTCATCCGAAACTTTCTCTCATCGAGCTAGAGTACTCACATAATATTTCGAGTCTCAACTTCATCCCGCGGCTACAAGACAGATTACTCAGCAGAAAAAATATTACATGCCGCTCGACGACTATTCTTTGACAGTCGGCGGAGGCGCTCTACGTCTCAAGGGCGCCAAAGTCGGCAAGAACAAGAAGAAGAAAAAAGACAAAAAGCTTGAAAAGGCGCTAGAGAGCGCAACTGAAGATGGAGCAGCAGGCTTTGAATCATCCTCTTCGGCGCTTGTAAAGACGAGCGACACTAATAGTAACGAGGCCACCGATAGCAGCAGCAGTACGAAGAAGAGTAAGCGGCGAAAAAATGACGCCAGCACCGAAGTTCCAGATAGAGACGGGGAGGACGAAAGCGCTTCTATGGCAGGCAGTCATAAGACAGATGCGCAAAGACGGTTTGAGGAAGCGAAGCGCAAAAAGGCAAGAAGTTTCTCTCTACTACCGCTTGTGAACCAAATTCTTAGTTACTAATATAGAATCTTGTACCAATAGTTTCTCGAGTTATCCAAGTCTGCTGCCTCAAATCCCGAACTCCTCAAAACGCACGCCGAACGTGTAGATGAACTCAATCATTTCCTATCAAAACTATCAGAACACAACGACATGCCTAAGATTGGGCCTGGCTAGACAAGAGGAAAGCAGTTTTGTCTTGTTTTCCTTACTTTGCTTTCTTACAACCGGAAAATATAGGGCTGTATGGGATACACCACTCGTCCGATATCAAAAGCCCATATACATCTTCCATGTTTCCCGCCATAATATGCTGGTACCAGCACAACAGCATTTTGTCTTTTTCGATCAGAACAATACAGCCTTTTTTTCTTCTGTAATACTACTTAGGCCCTATATTTAGAAAAGAAAGATGATCGTCTACCGCAGCATATGATATCTAGTTTGAGGTGATGACCCATTGGGGCGAATTCATGGAGCATGTACCCCCGGAGTTCCAATATAATCGTTCGTATAGAGAGACATACGAAATAAGAACCAGAACGGCAATCTAGACCGTTAGAAGATATCGTGTCCGTCCATATTTGGAAGCAGATGCCGACAAGAACGATTTCTTTTGAGATCATGCAACGTGAGCGCATATGTGAGCGATATATGGAATTTACTTGTTTTATGTTGAAAGAGTCTACCTTTCTACAAATTTAGTAGGCTACAGAGTACGTTCATCCTGTGTTTGTCTATATCGTTCCAATGAAGGAAATACTCTTACGCTAGCATAAACGGCGACGTTGGACTCCACCGACCAAAAAAAGCTCGTATCTGCAAGAGCCGGGGGGGACCAAGAGAAGGTGCCGAATAACATCATATGTGAAACAACTATTATAGTGTCACAACAATAGAGAAATTAATAAATCACGAGACCAACGTGAGTGCATATATATAATATGAAAAATTATAGCGTTAAGCTGGAGAAATCAAAGTACAGCTAGGTTACAACAGAATCGTCTTCTAGCAGCAGAAAATAACGAAAACCAGTAAATCATGTAAGTAATGAGCCTCTCCTCCCCACCCGCGTATACGTTTATATATAAAGTATCTGAGTTGAGCTATGCTCTGTGTGTAAACCAGTGTGTACTGTAACCGAATATAAGGAGTGTAACCGTCGTATATAATGGAAAAGAATAGACTTGCGCGTTTAGATCGTGTTTGCGTAGCGCCGGACGAATGTATAAGAACAATAATAACATAATAAAATAAAGCAGAAATCCAGGCGCCAGTTTAATGTCAAGTAATATAATAGATATGAGGTGAAGTTATTTCATGGCGGACATGGTGAAGAGAAGCGAGAAGTGCCGCTGAAGGAAGGAATGCAAGAGAGGAGATAAAGCTATGACACAAGGGGTGTAATAGTGCTTTTACAAAGCCATCAGGCCGCCCATCATGGCTATTAGGGCTGGAAGAGCCACAGCGCCAGTGGGACGAGCAGCGGCGTTTTGCAGGTTGCTAGAGCGCGAGGCCGTGGCCGTGGCAGAAGACGAAGTGGCATGAACGACGACCATCGCCGTCGACGTGATGATGGAGACGTCGCCGTTAGAGTTTGTAGATGTCAAAGTAGTCAAAGACTCGCTGGTAGACTCAGAAGTCTGAGTGGGAGCTTCTGTGAGAACGCATGTTATGTTAGTAAAGGATGTCCTGAGCAATATTGGAGATTTCGTGATTGGGTTTCCAAGGCGGTGGCGGATCTTCAAGTCGAGCAGAGATATACAAAAAGAAAGGACGTAGTTTACCCGTTGTAGATGAAGACTCGGACGTTGTGGAGGAGGATGAAGTAATAGAGGAACTAGAGGTGGTAGAGGTAGAAAGAGTGGTAGATGTGGAGGAAGAAGTAAAAGTTGAAGTAGACGCCTTGGAAGTAGAAGAGGAAGTGGAAGAAGTAGTTGTTGAAGTCGTACCAGTAGTAGAAGGGGCCTCAGTAGTAGTAGTCGAAGCACCAGAAGACGACGTGGTTGCCGAAGACGACGTCTCCGTCGGGGTAACCGTTGTCGAAGCCGCCGTTGTCGAAGCCGCCGTTGTCGAAGCCGCCGTTGTCGAAGTCTTCAGCGTTGTCTGGCTCTGCGTCGTCGACGTGGTCGAGTTGCCGTTGTTCTGTCTCTTCGCCAGCGTCACCAGCTTAGCAGCCAAGTGAGCGTCTTTCTTGCGCAGCATCGACACGGCGTCCTGATCCGACTCGTACACGCCGTGGCGGAACTGGTCGGGCAGGTACGAGTGAAGCAGATTATGCAGACGCTCGGGTGACGCCGCGCCCAGCATGCCGGAAAAGGACGACTCGTCGGCAGCTACCGCGGCGACATCGACAGGAGAAGCCGGTACGGAGACATCGACTGAGACTGCGTCAGTCGAGTGAGTGCACGGCACACGAGGCACAAGAGCAGCTCCGACATAGACGAGGCCGAACAGGGCAAGCAGAGAGGCACGCATAGTGGTTGATACAGGGCAGGACTTCTTGGACTTGAAGGCAGCAGCAGGCAACGGGAGACCAGCAGAAGAAGATGACTTCTCAGAGGGCACTAGAGGGCAAGGGGATGAGGAGGAGGGGGGGATGGGAGACATGGCGTATAGAAGATCGAAGAATCAAGAGAAGAGCTGAGAGGGCGAAGATGCAAAGAGGATATCCTGTATATATATATATAAATGTCGATGTAGCAAATAGATGGCTTCGGGAACCGCGAAGAGGGTATATATGATAGTGCTGGAAAAACGGGACAGAAAAATATCGAAAGATAGGAAGCTAAATAGATGGATGACCAATAGACGAGGTTAAGAACGAAAGATAGGCCCGCTGGTGTTATGCAGCTAAAATAGGCGACTGTCAGAGGCCGAGACAGGTAAAATAGCTGGGAAATAGATTGTATGTATGTTGTATAAAAGAAGGCGTGTGTATCGTAGGTTCTAGTTTCTTATATCTACCAATCTCAGACTAGCGGAGGTTTGTCTTGGTCTAGTAACAAAATATAAAGGTATTATTTATTAACAAATAAGTAAAGATAAGAAACGCAAGAGAGAGAACTTTCCTTTTCTTTTAAATATTTAAATACCAAAATACAAGAAAACACGAGCTTTGTTCCTCAAGCGCCAAAGCCCGGAGATCTTACCGCGATATTGTTCGTTTCCCTTGCTAAGCCTCTCTTTTTCATCTTTTTTTTTTCTTCTCGTTTATCTCCCTGTATTTTGTAAGGACAAGGATATCCTGCGGACTTGACCATAGCAGAAGAAAAGATGCCGTTCGCTTTACAAGGTTCAGGCTGCTTCTGTGATTCTGGCTATACCGTAAGCTCAGCTGGGCCTGTTTTTCTGTCTGAGCACAGCAACAAGAAATAATCCAGTATTTCCGCGGTCATTGAGGCATTGCTCCAAGGGGAACATTAAGAAAAAATAAAATAAAAAAGGAACAAAATCGAATACCTACAGGCTTGGTAGCGGCAGATCAAGTGGATTTCTCTTTTCTCTCTCTCATACATGTAGGGGGGGGGGGGGGGGGGGGGGGCTGCGGCCAGAGACGGCGTTTTTCGCAGAGTCGTATAGAGTTTTATATTCCATTCTTGTCTGTCCATGAGCAAGCCCACTAGGGGCAGAAAATATATAATATATGACTAGATGGCTGGCTAGCTAGCTGGCTCAAGCATATATTTGTGAGTTATCTCATCGCCGTGGCGTCACGATAGCTGAAGAGACGGAAACACGCTAAAGTCAGTCGACCGAATGAAGCCGGCACTAAGGAAGAAACATAAATAATAATAAAAAAGCAATTCAGGCTGACTGTAAATAGAAGATACGAGTACAGCTAAGCAGACTTCCTCTGCATTTTACTCTTAGTGTGGATAAAACACGAGTTGGTAGCGAGACCAATTTGGCCTTTATCTTCTCTATTCTTCTGTTCAATGTCGTATTTCTCTTTTTTCAAGATTTTACTTGCTCTCCTTTCCTTTAGAGAAGAACGAGGGAAGCAATTGTATCAGATCGTCAGTATTTGTTCCAGTTCCAGGTTCGGTGCAACTTGACTGTCAAGCGAGAGCCTTTCCAAACCCCGTGCAAAGCAACCACTACCACTGGTTTTTTGTCCGCCTGTAAATACAGAAACACAGCCGCTTTGATTACTAACTGACTGATACTTTGAATAATATTGCTTGTAAACTTGCCCGGATAGCCGTTATGGCATAGCCTATGATGTCACAGCCATCACAAGTTTAAGCCTCTTTCTTTTCCTTGTATTAAGACTGCTCATTCAGTAAAGATCTCTAGACTCGATTCTCACCTTGTAGAAACGATAAGAGCAACTAAAATGGACAATGGACTACTGTCTCAGGTGGAGAAAGAAAGCAACAAAAAAAAAGTACTAAGTCTCAGACTGGCCGACAAAAAGCCGAATTTCTAGATACACAAATGAAGCCAACCAAAAGCCGCTATCTTCAGCTATCCAAGCCAAGACATTATTCTGCTTTTTTTTTTTGGTGGGGGGGGGGGGGGATATTGATTATTTGTTTAAACGACAGAACAACTTGAATGTTTGCCTTCTTCAAGTACAGACGGTTTCCAGTTCTATCTTTATATATATTCCTGGATTCTGGTTGTTTGCTCCGTTTCTCCAGCTACGAACTATAGGGTCTCTCCTATATTTCCAGTGCTCTATAAAATAACCTTCGTAACGCCCCATGCACGGTTGGGTTGAAATATGCCAGTAAAGTTGCCCGTATGCTGCAAATAGGGCCCCGTATCTGTCGTTGGTCCAGGCTTATTCTGAATTCAAAAGCAAGATTTGATAAATAGCAGCCACTTGCTATCAGTATACAGCACTTACAAGTCGTCGGCTGTCTTTCTTCAAATGTCAGATCACATCAAGAGTCCAACTCAGACCTGCAGGAAAAGGAGACCTGGATCTTGGTCTACGTGATACTACATGTATGTATATTGTCTGCGATGTACACTACACTATCTAAAGTATTGACAAAAGCAAAGTCAAAGCCAGCCAAAGTGGCTGGCAATTCCAGGGGCGGGCAACCAACATGAATCACGCAGGTGGAAGCGAGACTTGTTACAAATTAGTATTTTCTTATTCTCGTTGTCTTGCAATAGCTCAATATATACCTCCATCGGGAAGAGATCGTCTAGCCGGCGAGGTGAGACATACAGGCAGCTTTTACTCGATTCATGTTGTAGCTACTATTCGTAGTCAGCCCGCATAACAGTTAACTAGATGGCATAAAAGGCTTGATATGACGCATGGCGATACGGGGGGGGAGGGAGGGGGAAATGGAGGCTTTTCCTTTTGTTTTGTTTGCCATTCTAAGAACAGAAATAGAGTACTACCGATTAAAAACTGATATAACAACAGTCCTTTCTTTTTCTTTCAGGATGTTGAAATATAAGAGAACAAGAGAAGAACAGTCAGTCTCTCTTCCTGGAAATCATGAGCCCTGTTGGGTACTTCAGTACTTCGGAACCTACTGCGCCATTGTCGTAAGGTGTACTTTAGTAATATGAAAGACAAACTAGGGCCAGGCTAAGCAAAATGCCCACTGGATGTTCCCCCTTAAAGCCAGCTGGTTGTTCTCTTAGACCGACCGAAAATCCCTGGAAATAAAAAGAAAGGATATGAAGTTTGCTCGTGTTTGGCATTTATCTGATCTATTGATTCTCGTATTTCTTCTAGTACTAGCCCTACTACGGCCCGGTACTTGCAATATTTTAGGTTTCCTGTTGTCCCTTCAGCTTCTCTTGATGCCGTTTGAACGAACATTAAAGCAAAGAAGACAAAACAACGACTAATGATAGTAAATGCTACGCACTGAAACCCTAGAAAGAGTCAATCTAGCAAAGGTTGACTTACAGCTTGAGCCGCACATAAAGAAGCTCTGATCAGGCTACTATCATATTGCAACTCTACCTAAAAGGCTAGAAGCCCACGACTTGATCTACGTTTGTATTACCGGATCTAGCCCCGAAGCTCCGGCCTTTGGTTTACTGACTATTGAGGAGAGGAGTCCTGTAGTTTGTCATCTATGGCACTGACGACTTGGTTGACTACAGGCTGCTCTGTGCGTTCTTACCAACATACTTTCTGCATTCATTATACCTGTCGTCCCGTTAGATTGGGGCTGCGGTCAATGTGATAACGTCAGTATTATTCTTTATTTATTCTTCTTTTTCTCTGCCCTTTGCCCGCTAACAGTGCGTTCTGATATTTCCAAGTTGGATGCTACAGTTCCGTTGAGACGTCATCAAGTCTGATATATCGACCAGAAAGCCGAGAAGAAAGTCAGGGAGGGCATCACCGCCTAGTTCATAATACGGAAAGCAAAGGCAAGTAGCGTTACAAGCTTGCCACTTTGGGGAGAGAAAAAAAAAATATGATAATGAAGGAATAAATACAACATCAGGCTCTTTAGCTTCTTTCGGGTTGTCGGTACATCGCCATGTTTGTGCGATCCGCCGCTGTTTCCGAAGCTGGAAACAAGTTCTCAATAACCATGTTTGCGCTGGCCATTTTCTTCCTACCTAGATCCTTGCCAAGGATCAAGAGGCAACAATAACAAGCAAATTGTTGCTAAGAACGAAAATTCCAAGATTTTATACTCCTAGTGTACTTGCCCTTTCTCTTTATCATCCCTTTACTCCCAATTTTGTATCTTCCAACTACTCACGCTCCGCTAAGAGAACTAGTAACTGACTGACTTGAGATAAATGAAAAGAAATGACCTTAAACCTTGTTTCCGAGCTTGCTCAGTGTGATGAGAAAGAAAAGTGTCCGAGGATTGTGGATATATAATACCAGCCAATATATAACTTAATATATAATGGAACTACTGCCCTAGGGTTACAGTTATAAGCCACTATGCGCATATTAGTTATGGTGGCCATATCTCACAGGCCAGAATATAAACAGCCTTTAAACAAAAAAATAGTATTATGCCTCAACGGGCTCTGAGGCACCAATGGTTTTTTTTTTGCTAGATGATCAGATTATAACATAGCGCGCGGCCAACCGAATACCAAGCAGCAAGCAACAAAGCAACTTTTAACAGCAAGTTTCTGACAGGTTTGGGCTCTCAATATGCCAGTTTCCATTGAACCATTGCTGGATCACGGATACTAAAGTCATGCCAGTCTGTCGATCAGACTAAATATAATTCCACAATTTACGGCCTTCTTACCATCTTTGTAAGTAGGTTGTTGTGAATTCTTATCCTTTTCTCTTCTTTTTGTTTTTTTGCACACGCAACATTCTGAGGAAATCAAGTCTCCGAAGGGAAAAATGATATATAGTTCTAGATTGACAAGGAGGAGACGGAGATAAAAACATCCCGAGTGAGATAAATGAAAAGTAGGGTTACAGAATTATCAAGGGTTAACTCAAACGCCCTGGTTTCTGAATTACCTTTTTTTAACGATATACTCGACAAAGTGCATATTCCAGAGGGGGAATTGTACTAGCGGGGCAATGTAGCGAACGAAGCTTTGAAGATGAAGGTGGCCAGTATATTTAGCATCTCGACTTCTGTGCGCATCTTGACAGAGAAATATTGTCATCTGATTTGATGTTTTGAAGCCTGAAGGAGAAAGAACACGGGCCCGGGAAAGAGTTTGGACGAGTTCCAAGAGCGCCTTTTGTGCGTTGTTGTCTTGTCTTGTCTTGTTTTATTTATTTTTATTTTTATATTTATCTTTCATTTTCTAGAAGCCTTTCTTGACGAAGAACACGATAATCTGAACCTTCCACGAAGCTCAGTCTTACTAAGCTAGATTAATAACCAGAATCAGAGATATATGTTAAGCTTGAGAGTGCTCAAAACAAGATCCAAACCGACGACATATATTCACGATATAATATTCTTCCGACCGAGTGCGCATTATACTACAGAAGCAGACACACCGTTCGTCTTCTCGAAGCCGGTCTTCATTCTTCTACATGGCTCGCAACTCCAGATCAATCAGCCGCCAAAGTAGCCGCGGCGGTCACAACACAAACAGTCCTGGCCCAGAATTACAACTTCCAGGCGGTCGATCTACGCTATCTCAGCCGCCGCGGAGGAAGCCGTCACGATCGCCGGCCGACGACCGATCGAGCCGGGCATCAACGATCGGGCCGGACGGCGGCGCCGCACTCAGATTGCAATCAAGATCGCCACACCCGTACCATCGGCACAACTTTCAAGTACAGCAACACGCGACTGCAGCTAAGCCATCCACTAGTAGACTCGCCATACCTAATGATTCGGCCGGCCCTTTTTCTTTACCAATCTCATCTCTAACGGGCAGCGGCTCGGCCGGAACTGGTGTCTCGATCCTTGTGCGCCGCTCGACCTCACTGCTCGAGTCGTCACCAGCATCTGATTCCGGCACCGAAGCTGACGATGAGCACTTCTTGCTTGGTCTGCCGGCTCCGAGAACACGTCTACATAAGGGTATGCGCGGCGAACCGCTGTCCGGCACATCGACACCGCTGCATATGCCTGGAACACCGGCACTTAGGCCACTAGATAGCTTGGAAACAGACGCTGACCGGGCGCGGAGGGCAGAGAGGCGGCGGAGGAGGACTAGGGTTAGCGTGCGGCGGGTGGCCGAGGTGATGATCGTTGGAGTGTTGGCGGGTGTGGTGGCATCGAATAAGCAGGTCAAGCCTGTGATAGACACATATCGAGATGGTAAGACCTAAATTCTATGGATATACTGAACTGAACTGACTGATTCACCGTTGTAGAGCTACTGCGATTTTTCGCCGTCTACGCGGCACTACTTCTTGTCTACCCACTGCGGGTTCTTCGCTGGACGTATCGCAACCCACGAGCCACGTTTTGTTTTAGATCCATCGGTGTACCGGCCGACTATGACCCAGCGCCGCTTCTGTATCCGTCTATCATGACAATCCTAGCCGCGCTCTTGATATCAGCTGGCCAACCGTCGTCGCTCCTTTTGCCTAATATAGTATTGGCTGTCTGTACGCTGCCGCTCGAGCTCATCCCACTGGCCTATGAAGGTAATATTGAGTTCTCACCAAGCTCTGTCCACTGGCTCATCTCGTTACTGCCCATCGTGTCGCCGGCAGTAGGCCACCCAGCTGAAGTTGTGGTGTATCTGTACCCTTTACACCGCAACCTGTGTGGCGTGCTGCATTTCCTGACAACGACGAGCTTACTCCCAGCCGAGCTAGAATTGCTCTCGGTGGCGCTGATCAACGTCTTGCTATTTGCCGAGTCACCGCAGATTCGCATTTTGCGCGGCTTGCTATGGACCGGCGGTTTCCTCGTGCTGGGCTTGACGGGCAGCATGATTATGCGCGGCATCGCCCTGGCCCGAGTGCCTAAATGGCGCTTCCGGCGCCTAACGATGCGTGCTCGTAGCAACAGCAACGGCAATAGCAGCATTAACGGCAGATCGTTGTTTTTTCGCCTGCTGCAGGTTCTCTGGCATCCGCTACGGCTGAAGCGCGAGCTTCTGGGTCCGAGCCTGGCTGTAGCGGCTGCCAGCCCTGCATCAGGCGCCGTCCTTACTAGCGAAGTCTCTGTCTCCTCCGACGATGATGTCGACTGGGAAGCTGCGAGAATTGGAGCACGGGCCGTCCGGCGGCCGTCCGCTGTCTTGGAGAAACGAAAGTTCCAACAGGATTCCCGGCCTAGGCCGTCGTCGCTGTCACGTGTGCTGAGCAACTCTAATCCCAACTCTAGTCGACGCAAACGCACGCTGTCTGTCTCGCTCAAGCCGTTTCTCAAGCTGACGCAAGATCAAGCCACGGCGCGCAAGTGGCTGTACGCGGCGTATGTCTACGCGGCCATCTTGGTCATTGTGCTGGGCCCTGTGCGCCTTGTCATCTCACACGATGCGTTGGCTGGCTTCGAGGCTGTTGGTTGGGCGTTGGGATATCTGCTGGGTGACTTTGAGAAATTTCGCTGGCAAGTGCTTAGTCGCGATCTGGAGGACTGGATTGCGCTGCCGATACGGATCGACACTGACATTCCATACTCTTCTTCCCTTTGTTGTGGCTCTGGATGGGCACAACATGTGCGCTTGGCCTCACTTGGAGCAGCTAACACACGACTCGCCATAGCGGCCTACTGGCTTGTGATCCTCATTTTCGGTCTCCTCGTCGTCTTTCACCTCAGCGCAATCTACGAAGTTGACACGCGGCGCAAAGTCTTTCACTTCATGATGGTGGGCATGTTACTGCCTACTATCTTCATCGATCCAGCGTTCTGTGCCCTGGCCCTGGCCTTCGCCCTTGCCGTTTTCTTGCTACTGGATTTGTTGCGCGCGAGTCAGCTGCCGCCGCTTTCGAAGCCGATTGCGGCGTTCCTGGCGCCGTACGTCGATGGACGGGATTTTCGTGGGCCGGTCGTTATCTCGCATATCTTTTTATTGATTGGCTGCGCGATTCCGCTATGGCTTGGCCTGGCAGCGACGCCACGAAGCAGTCCTCTTTCTTCTTCTTCGTCTTCCTCCTTATACTCTTCATCTTCTCGTTTCATCGACGAGCTAGATCCATTCGCCGGCTGGGAACTCCCTGTACGAGACGTCAGTCTTGTCGCTGGCGTCATCTGCGTTGGACTTGGTGATGCCGCTGCCTCTCTGATCGGTCGTCGTTTCGGCCGACGTAAATGGTATTGGGGCGGCGGCAAGAGTCTTGAGGGAAGCGTAGCCTTCGTTGTTGCTGTTTGGCTCGGCTTGATGGCCACGTCAGCTTGGCTGCGCGTAGGCGGATGGCCACAAGAACTAGTCGACAAGGATCTAGCTTTTCCTGATCCCGACGACTTGTTGGTATCAGAACCCGGGTCTTTGGCGGCAGGTTCATCGGCATTGCCTTTCCCTCCTATATTCACGACTACGATGGCTTCGTCGGCAGCCATCTGTGCGTCGTTGGCTAGTTTGACTGAAGCTGTCTTAACTGGCGGAAACGATAATGTTATCGTGCCAGTTGTCTTGTGGATTTGCGTTAAATCGGTTGGTCTATAGGAAACAACCCCCCCCCCCCCCCCNTTCATTATAAGCCCTATAGATGCCGTTGGACTTAAGAAGAGAGCTGCGGTGTAAAGATATGTTTGTTGTTTGTCTAAATCGTCCTGACCCGCACAAAGGCAGAATAATATATAAACCGTCATCATCTATATCGTCCTGACCATATAGTAAGAAACGCCTGTGCTTCTAGTATTGGTTGTTATCTTCTCTCACTTTTACGAAGCAATATCTTCGAGAATAGCCTCCATCTCTTCACGCCTAAACGGCGTACTAATCAGCTCTGTACCAAGAGCATCTCTAGTACTTGTAATCATTTGATGGTCGTGGAATCTATGAAAAAAATAAACCAGTTAGTTATGTGAGCTCGAAGATAAGATGGCTCTTTACTGAAAACAAGGAAGAAGACTAACTCTTTAAGTAGTTGTCGGAACGCCATCTCGGAACTGGGACACACAAAGGCTTCGACGGCCTTGTTAAACAACATTCTGTACTCAATACCCGGATTCTCTGACGCCACTATTCCCGGCCCGCCAGCGTCTTCCATAGCTGCCAGAACCTCGGCTAGTAGCAATAAATACAAGCCCTTGGCGTTTTGCGTTAAACTCTTGAGCACAAACGTGACACCTTCCTTGCCACCAATACGCCTGTTCGACCGGCCCAGCAGCTCATGCACATCGTCGACAGGGTCGATTTCTGGAGACGCAAACGGCGCAAGTGTTGTGGCATCGTGAAACGCAAAGTTGAAGGCTGAGCGCTGGCCGGCGTCCCAAAGAATCGCAAAGTCGGGTGAATCTGCAGAAACTACGATGTGCATGTGCGGCGACGCGGCAAAGGTGGCTAGAATCGCCTGCATGGCCGGCTTGCGCATGGGCGGTGCGTCGACGCTGTTAACTACTAACGTCAAGGTTTCCTGACGCACGTTCAATGTAGTGAGCACGTCAGCTAGCAGAGCTGCCGGCTGCACGCTGGTTGGACGTGTGGCCATTTGCATAGAGGCCCAGACGGTGGCCAATAAGTCACGTGCCGTCATGGCCTTGGCAAACCCGTTTACCATGACTATGCGCGCCGTCTTATCCGCTGTGGCGGCTCGGCGGGCTAAAAAGGTCGCAAAACGGCGCATGACGGCGCGTTTAGAACCCATACCAAAGAGGCACAGGCTGAAACCCTCAGCTAGCTCAAACGCCCATTGCGGGAAGCTCTCCTCATGCAATGCCTGTAGAAAGGCAACGTCGCCGGCGTGCGGATCTGCCAAATCACGTGCCAGCGCAAAGTATTCGTCGGGTGTGAGCAGCTCCAACTCGCCCAGCGTGGCATTGCTCGTCTTGGCCCGGCCGGGCTTGTTGTGAAAGAAGTACATCTCGTGTGGTGGCAGATCCCTGGGCAGCTCGGGCGACGTCTCCTTACGTGGCCGGCCGCGTTTCTTAGATGGTGAGGCATCGCCAGCAGCGGCCGTCGAGGGCTTTCGGCCGCGTTTGCGAGTCGGCTTGGCTGACTCGGTGCCAGACAGTAGTAGGTCATCATCGTCGAGTAACTCGTCGTTTGAGCCAGACTCAGAGTCAGACTCGGACGAGCCGTAGATCTGCCGCGCCAGGCCCATGCGTTCATCGTCGCTGTCGATTTCGTCGGCATTTACCCTCTCGATGATAGTGTGCATGCTCTTTCGCCGCGCTGACTGGTCAGCTGCTGCTCGTCTACGCGGCGTCGGGGCGCCATTTGTCGGGGTCTTGGGTGGACGGCCGGGTCCGCGTTTCTTGGTTGGTGTGCTTGTGATAGCAGCTGATTTGGAGCGCCCGGCACCAATGCCACGAGTCTTTCCTTCGCTTGGTGAGGTCTGAAATTCGCCGTCGGAGTCGTCCTCGTCGAAGCCTAGCCGCTCGGGTGAGCTAGAGAGCAGGCCTTCGTTGAGGATTGCAGCCTTGCTGGCAGCAGCACGGCGGCCTTTGCGCGGCGATGGCGATGCTGGTGGTGGGACATTCTCGTCATTAGCAAGTAATGTCTTCTTTAGCGGCGAGCCGCCGACCACATATGTTCGAGGAGGCATCGAGTTTGGTTCTGGCAGTGTTGATGGCAAGGATGTCAGAAGCTAAGTTAAGCTTGGAGAACGCAAATAGACAAGGTGGAACGTCAACTCGATTCTAGTTAATGGAATCTTGGCTTGAGCTACACGTTAAGTAGAAAATACGCGGCGGCAAAGATCCCTGGCTAGACGCTCCATTAGGGTTATATATAAGAAGGGTTATAGACGTTACTTGTAGCCCCACCGTTTAGTAGTGAACCCTCTATGCTCATCTACACTGATAACATGAGATTCTTTGTCTAGACAAGACCACAATGAATCTCAATATCTCAGCTTCTCTCAATATCTGGAAGCTCATTACGCGGCCGTCGCTGTGCCTTCCTCATCAGACGGTGCCAACATTTGCAGAACTGCCCATTCCGCTTGATGCGCCACTCCGGGCTGAAGGCAAGAAGGCTGATATCAGAGCTGTGATATTGGACAAAGACGACTGCTTTGCATATCCCGAAGCCGACGATGTCTTCCCTGCCTACAAAGTAAGAGAGTGAATGTCCAACGCCGATCCCAGCCTACAATTATACTAAACATTGTCTTCTAGGACCACTTCAGGCGCCTCAAGACCGCCTATCCTGGACGCAAACTCCTGATCGTTAGCAACACAGCGGGCGCCAGTTCCTATGATCCGCAGCTAAAACTGGCTATGGCCGTTGAAGCCTCGACCGGCGTCACAGTTCTGTCGCACAGCACCAAGAAGCCGGGCTGCGGCGACGAGATCATGGCGTATTTTGCAAAGCATCCGGAGACGGGCGTTACAAGTCCGGCACATGTAGCGGTTGTGGGCGACCGGCTTAGCACGGACATAATGCTGGCTAATATGCTGGGCAGTTGGGGATTCTGGATCCGCCGCGGCATCGTTGAGGATGCGAAGAAGAGCCTGGTAAGTCTATTTTTTTTGTCTGCGTGTTTATGATGTGGTTCCTGTACATACCTGGTGGGCTCACAATCCGCTTGCTTCTGCCAACTGCGGGAAAAGACCTAGTTGACAGAGACAGTGTGTGTTATAGTACTCTAAGTCGGTCGTTTCTTGATGTAAACCTCATAGTGGCAACATCAAGACAACCACTATACTGCGTATACTTCGTCTGCAACTATCTTTACAACATTCCTGCTGTTGGGACATATCAGAAATACAGAAGAAGAAAAAGAACAATAAGGAGCAAACAATCACCAGCTAACAAACAAACTCTCCTCTTCCCTGTTGCCACCTAAAAAGTTATCTCGAGCTGAGCGTCCTCTGCACGACTTTTTGATCAGGCGAGGCTACGCTGCAGTCGGCCCTCCCAGTCCCTTTGAGTAGCCGGAGCTGAAGTTGGTCGTAAAAAGAAAGTCAATAATTTCTCAAATGGCCGTCTCTCTGGCCATTAGCGAATATTTGGGGTTCCTTAGTGATAATCTTGTATACAATCTTCTGCACACACATACACACAAAAACACGCACATAGAAACTAACAATCATAGCCGTTTCATCTGACGTGTTTGGTGTTTCTTTCTACTAGTGATGACAGACCGCCTGTGGTGAAAGAGAGAGAGAAAGAGAAAA
>LXGT01000168.1:0-65516 GCA_001640655.1 Endoconidiophora laricicola | reverse complement strand
AAAAAATAAAATAAAAAATAAAAAAAGCAGGCCATACTAGCTAGCTCGTTTTCCCAGCCAACATTTTTGCTTCGAAAAAAAGATAACTTCCAGCCTGACACGCAGACGCCTGAAATGAAGCCTGACCACGACCATTTCACGCCACCTAGCATAATACCAGCCGCTACTTACTGGGGCAGCTTGTTCGCCCTACGCTGTGAACGAACAGTCTGCCCGTCCTTTTTCAAGCACTCTAGCAAGACACTCAATGTAATTGGATGCGGTAATGGCTGCTGGCCAAAGGCCACGCCTGTAAGGTTGGGCACGAAAGATATATTATGCTGGCATCATTGATTCTCTCGTTCTGGATAGAGAAGCTTCAATACCTCAGATCTTGTTGCTGCCTACACGGCTGACTCGGGCTAAAGACCTTGCTTTTGATGTTCTATTTCTTGACTGAGAAAGATAGAGTCACTTGTTCCGTAACCCCCCCCCCTCCTCCCCCACCCCTGTAGCAAAATAAGAAGCTCGGGTTACCTCTACGCCGATAATACATTGCTTGCTGCGTTTGAGCTAGAAACACACCGTATCGTCGCTTGCCTCCGCTGATGAAGTCTGATACTGAGTTTTGCGGCCGATATAGTGCCAACACTCCATTTCATTCACGTGAACAGACATTGAGAGACTCAAAACTGCACGAACACTAACAGTAGTAGATTGTTATCTTCAGCTTCGTGTTAGTTTACGCCTATCCCCTAGTTGAGACAAGCGCGATTCCCAATCCTCGTCCGCACTGCAATATTTCATATCGGTGATCCAATACACTCGTCTCGTCTTGAGTAGTAGTGTCTACCGCTACTTTGGCAAAGGCACTTTTTCTTTAAGATGTATACCCTTGTAGGTACTTGTCTCGTACTCCGCCATTCCAGGAAGTTGTCAGGTTTATAAGCGCTGTTGCAAGGCACCAGAGAATACCTCGTGAAGCAAGTGTACGTTGGAATGGATGAAAGCCACATCAGAGCCAAGCCAGCCGCCGCAGCTCGTCTTCAGACCTTGTCTATCGAGGCGGCCAAGTACTTGTTGCTTCCTAACCAGCATGCATTGCTTAGACGAGGAAACACGCTGTATGTACATTACATGGTCTAGCTCGAGTAGAATCACCAAAACTGAAGCTTGAGTGATATTTTATTCCTGTTTCTGTTCATTTATATCATCTTTTTTTTTTCGTCGTTATACATAATGTGTTAGACTTGATCCTACATGATTTTCTGCTTAGTTAACTATAACTTGGGGGATCAAGAAAGAAATCAGACTTCATTATATACACGTATCCATGTTCATTTACCTATGCTCCGAGAACCGACGTCACCTCTATCCTGGTTACATGCTGATCTTTTAGGTTGGGCAAGCTTGGAAAAGGTCCTCTCTTCTCTCCTTCTGCTGTGCTGCATAGTCTGGCTAGAAGCAGCTGGGGTCCGCTGTTCTGTAAAGAGAAAATGAAATGTTACTGAGAGTACTTAGTATTGTAAGTAGTACTATGCCAGTAGCAGTAAGTAATACTACTGAGAACCACCACCCAGAGTAGTCTCCTTCTCTGCTCATAATGGCAAGGTATGCCTGCGAGCTATCCTTGCTCACCCTGACCTTGAGAATATCAAATATAACCTCCCGTCATCCCCCCCCCTCCCTTCGGTCATTCCATGTTGAAAAAGAGCTTCAAGTCACCTACTTATTACCACCTCTTACTTATCTTACCATAATATATCACTACTTACCATTGTTTGCTACTACTCTCTACCGATATTCCTACTACATCTTCTCCTTCTTCCAATGAAGGAGTACTCTTATTTTCAGTTATAGACTCTGTTTCTACGCCAACACGAGCATCTCAGACACAATATTCTATAACTTCTCTCATCTAGATCCCTTGAACAAAGTTCGCTTTCTCAGGTCTATTTACCCAAGCTTCAACTTTATCTTCATCCAGCACCCCCAGCTTCACCTAGAACAGCTTGGCCTCACATTGATCTCCCATTTCTACTCTTGCTATTCCGCTACGCAACTCACACAATCTTCGACATGGCCATGGGATCGCCATCCTCAAGCCGTTGCCACGTGGATGGTGACGACTTCTCCATCTACGACTCTGCCTCCGAAATTTCGTGTCCATCCATAACAGATGATCTCTCGCCCTCTACGCGATGCTACTCACGTTCGTCGACAGAGACGTTCGCTTCTACCGTTGCCTCTAGCCTAGAAGAAGGCATAGAGTGTGATAGCGGCTTGTTTGATGGAGAGACTCTACAAGACCTTGACCCTGACTACGAGATCCCAGCTCTAAAACCATATCACCATGAGGTAGTTGACCACACCGTTCGCCCATCCAATCCTGCGGACTTTGCTCGCCTGTTTCCTTCTATGAACCGGCTGTCTATCCGCCATGACGACCTCACCGACGACGGCAATATGAACCTCCGTGTGGATACCGACGCGACATACCGAAATCGCCGTATCTCCATGCAGCTCTTCCATCTCAGAATGAATAACCTGGCCCGCCGCGAGTTCTCTCTACGCCGCTACTGCCGCGACTCTGGCCGTGAGGTCTGCAACTCCAAGCGCCAGTACAAAGAGAAGCATCTCCACGATGCCAAGCGCTCCATCTCGAATGTGATTAAGAAGAGTCTCAACCACCGGGCTAACAAGAGCACCATCGCTCATGACCTGGGCTTTGGCGATTCTTGCGCGCGCAACTCTACTCCCGTCAGCTGTCTTAACGACGGCGGCTCTGGACGCAGCAGCAGCAGCACCCACTCAGCGTTATCCATTGCTAGCTCTGCCTCTGCTAGCTCTGCAGCTAGCATTGCTTCTCAGCGCCCCGTAGCCACAGATACAATCAAGTTGGAGTTCTCCAACTATGCCCGTGTGGATATCAACAGACGGCCTTCGCGACATAACGACCGCTATGAGTTCCAGTGGTGGGGTAACAACTACTCGTGGCGCAGAGTCACCGACCGGAACCTGCCTGGCGTCGTCTCTTTCCACCTCTACCGCAACAACTTGGAAGTACCAATGGCCCATATCGTCCCGGAGACCCGCTCGCCCAACCAGGTGGCGGCTGATCGCGATGCTAATGGCTGGGTCCCGCCGTGTCACATGTGGATTAGCAACGAAGATGTTCTGCAAGAGCTGACCGACCACGCCGATGTTATCGTCGCTACTGGCCTTATGGCTCTGGTCGACGACTGCATCCGCAGCATCTGGTGCAAGCAAAAGCCTTCCCGGTCCCGGTCGGCCATGCTCCAATCGCCCTCGTTTTCTACCTCCTCGTTACACATTAGCCGTCACCACGCCCAAACCCCCGAGAAGCGTGTTCAATATCACGACAACTATGACTGCTTCAACTACCTTAAATCAGCTTCGCCTGATGGCCATGCCAAGGATAGATCTACACGCAAGATCTTCTCCAATCTCCGTCTCTTTCAGCGCCGTTCGGACAACAGCAAGAGCTCTAGTCCGCTGCGGTTCACGATGCCCGTTCCATCCACTTATTAATTATGACTTACTTCCGACTAATACGCGACCCTCTTCTTCATGACCTTTTGTTTATTCGGCCCTCAACATCTATACTTTTTGTCTTCTCCGTTCTTTCTATGTCTGATACCACTTGTTTCTTTTTTTTTTTTTTTTACTAGCGCAAGAACGAAAAAAAAAAAAAAAAAACCTGCCTCGTACCATCGTTCGGCCTGGACATTAGACGCCTCATGGTTCTGCCACCTTTGTTTTTCTTTTTTTTTTTCTTTCTTTTTTCAGGAGCTTCAGCCCCCCTTCATACTTGCTTACTTAGACGCCCTTATTATGTCTGGGCTGGTTCACACCCTTATCAGGGTCTTTCCAAGGCAGATTTTGTTATTCATTGTTCGCGTTTTTTTTGTTCTTTTCTATCTTATACTCAGCATCATCATTCACATCATCAAGCGCTGTTTGCATTATTATTGCTATTATATTTTCTTTTTGGCTTTATGTTCTTGTTTGTACACAAGACGATATTATGGGTTTTATGTTGTCTTTTTTTTCTGCATTTACCATGCATCATTACCGTAAGGAGTTTCTCTTGGTTGGATTTGACCGTGTTTCTTTGCAGGTTTTCGCTCTATAAATTATTTGTCGTATGAATTTGAAGTTGTAGGTAATCATCATGATAGTTTCCCTTTAAATTCATTTTTTGTTCTTTCTTTTTGCATATCATTATATATTACTCGACTACTATTTGGAAATCATTGAGACTTGACTTCAGAAAGCACTTCAATCTCTAAATAGATATCATATATCTTGCTTACCACACCAAGAGCGCAGATTTTTTTTAAAAAGAAAAAAAAAAAAAAAAAAGACGGAATCAACCACATAACCTACTATTGTGATTCTTACGTGAACTGGAATTATGTCGACGTGCTTCCGATTGGGCCATGCCTTCCTTGATTGTCGTTTCTTTCTTGTTTTCCCTGTAAATCACAGGAATATTCGAAGCCCATCATCCTATGACCAAGCCAGCAGGGAGAAACTTGGGTTGATTTCGTGAACAACACAACAACTAACTCAAGCGACCCTGACCAAGAAGCTATCTTTTGGACCTGTACTTTTCTTTTGTGAATATTATATCATGCTTTTATACTACTACAAAGAGTATGCGTTGTTGATTGTGCGTACAGTTCAGTGGCAAATAGAGACACAAACAGGAAAGACATATAGTTTAATATGCCTGTAGTGTGTGTATATGTTCTTATTTGTCAGTAGTAATGCATAGCTTGCATGTATCAACTATTACTTACATCTTGCCTATATAAGTTGGTCGTTAGTTTGAGCCGCCCAATGTGCATGACGTGTAGATAAGCCACACGAAAGAAAGCCTTGTTATTTATTTGTGACATGAGATGAGTCTATACCTTGTCTTTTGCTAGATGTCTCTTCGTTACAACAAACCCCATCTACCTCTTAATAAGATTATCAATAAAAAAAATAAAAAAAAACCTCCATCTAGTACCAATTTACCAAAGCTATGTACGTAGGATTTAGAGATGTAAATAGAAGTAACTAAGTTTGAAGAGGCTGTGAGATTACTCACTCTTATAATCAATGAATGAACTCGAGAATACGTTAGTACGGTAGTTACTTCGTCGTTTTTCTCTCTTCCTTTATTTCTTGTCAGCTTCTATTAATGCCTAACCGCATTTAAACTGTAATTGTGTATATTTAACGTCTACTGGAATTATGGAGATTATACGATGCCTGACCGCATAATCAGCCACTTGACAACAAAACAACACTTGTACTAGTGTTAAAGGAAAAAAGAAAGGCCTCTATTTTTGCAAAATGAACTAAGCATTGAGCATTTATTTTCTTTTTTTAATGATTGACTAAATGTTCCTTTGCCAACGCATACAACGTTGGTAAAGTTAATTCTGGCAAAAGAAAATGGGAATGAGAAAACGAAGCTTAGCCTTAATTTTTCTTTCCTTCTTTACTACTACAACGGGTTCGCATCTTGTTTATATGTTGTAGATATTACTTCTTTTGGGAGCGACAACTAAGCTGGGTCCTTCGCTAGAGTCCGCATTGGGCGTTTCTCCTACCATTCTTCTTGAATTTGATGTAACCGCAAGTTATCATGTTTTTTGGACCTTTTTTCTTCTTCCTTGTTCTAGTCTGTTCCCGCTCATCGTCATCGTGCTTCTAATCTATGGTCTATTCAAGAGTAGTCACGCATGCTATTGGGTCAAGTCATGTAATTGGTTACGGCATATATTTTAACAACTATATAAAAGAGCTATTAAGGAGGGTTCATATATGCCTAAAACATCTACACCTTCGGTGATAACTGGCAAGTTAAATTGGCCAGTTGTCAGACAGGCATCATGTAATATGATGGTAATGTTGTTTTTCTATACCAGGCAAAATATCAACACGTTTGCATCCTTGGTTTATGCAATAATCACCATGTCATCGTCATCTAACACCAAGAGTTCAGTTTATGCCCGACAAGTTCATGTGTTAGCTTACTGTTTTTTTTTTCACTTCGACTCAGTGAGATCACCACTGGTTGTTGAACTTTTTGAAAAAGGTTATATTTCCCTTGATTAAAAAAAAGGAGCGTAGATGTTATGGATATCGGCATGGAAGGCAGTAGAAGATCAGAACATGGCTTGTTGTTGATAATCGTCACCATTGAACCATGTGCCAAAGTCTAGCTTCATAAGCAAGTGACTTATACTGCCCACGCGTTGGGGAACATACTCTGTTTCCTCCATAATTCCACCCTCGCCATCCATGGTAGAGGACGCCGTAGCATCATCCTCTATATCCGCCATAAAAGATGAGTCTGCTTCTAGGGCTCGTAGCGCTGCGACCACGTCTTGCGTGGACTGTTTGACTACTTGCTCAACAATGCGGAGGCTCTCTCGCGTATTCTTCTCCTCCTTAGCTAAGTCAATAAATGCATCCACCACTCCAGAATCTTCTTCTAGATCCATCGCCGACCACGTTGTCTGGAGGCTATGTATCAACCCCACTAATTGGTCAACGTTGACTAAGAGATTATACAGCGGATCTGTAAACGAGGACTGCGTCAGGAAAAGAGACTTTGCCAACGCACGCAAGTATGCCCGGTGCGCCACAGAGATTGACTGGGGATCTAATGTGCTGGAACTGTATTTAGCCCGAGTAGTGCTTTTGCGGGAAGAAGGTCTAGACCCTGAATATCGGCTCTCGTTATCAGTTCTAACACGCGCTTCTACTGGTATTTGCTGGAGCCACGGGTCATTGTCGCTATCGTCATTGTTGTTATTGCTATCATCGGCGTTGTTCTCGGCATCAAGCTCACTGCTGCCTGAAGGCGGCGGTGTTGGCTTAGGCTCCTCTGAAGACACTAGCCAACCATGGAAGTGTTCCCAGAGGCCTGCTACGATTGCCGACTGCAGGTATGCTTCTGTCTCAGACAGAAAAAAAACTGCAGCACTACACGTGACCCATGCACTCCGCATAGCTAGAGATCGAGCTTGCTGACGCTGCCTGAGCAGCTGAACTTGTACTTTGCCATAGCCAGAACTACCTACTGGGGGTCCTGGCGGTGCTGGATGATGACGTCGTAGAGGGGTTGCTATCCAGAGATCAGTGAGTCGGATATGAGCTCGCTTGATGGACAACAAATATGAGTTGATAGCGGAATATATCTGCAGATCCGATGGAGATAAGAACATGTCCAATGGTGACGGGATCTCTGGGATAGTGAGCACTGTTGGCATAGAGAATAGAAGGTTCCGAAATGGCGTGCTTGCAATTGTTGTGCTGGTGGACTTTGAGGAAGCACGTGCTGTCAGCTTTAGGGGAGTTTGGGGCTTGGACTTGGTCAGTTGGAGGCGAAGAAGATCGCGGGCGAGCTCTAGACCATCGTCTTCATCTGCATGGAGGCCTTGCATAGACCCGAGAGTAGCCCAAACCCTAGCGAGAACCCGGGTCACTTCGCCTTGCTTTATTATCACGTTGCCCAAACCATCACGCTTTTCGTACGCAAGATTGTCAGACCGCCTCCATCTACTACGGCTCTTTTCGTCAGCCTCTTGTGACAAAGTCATGGCAAACTCGCCTCTGCCAAGAAGGAAGAATTCTCGGAAAAGAGTTAACGTTGAGCATACTTGATCTAGAGGTAGTAGCTTTTGTAAGATGTTCTTGGAAAGTGCCAGGCGTACTAGATTTATGGTACGACTGAATCGCTCCTTGTTCATTGGATGTGATGGTTGCGAAAGCTCCCTTAATTGCGTGGCTAAAAGCTCACGACCAGCTGGGCCTGACTCAATCGCAATTCTAACTTTGGGGTGGTTCAAGGCGCGACCTACAAAGAGCATTGATGATGCTGCTGTGGGTGTCACAAAGCTCGGTAGCAGGTCTGGAGCTAGAGCAAATTCCTACACGTAGTTTGCTTTTTGTTAAAAAAATAAAATAAAAATAAAAATAAAGATAAAAACAAATGGCAAGAATAAGAGTATTGCATACCTCTGCGGGCGTCTTCTGAATGAAGAAGTCAGTCACTCCCGACCCGGGGAGTCTTCCATACAGTATCCATGCGGCCGCTTGCTTGAGCCAAGCCATCTCAGCAGCCCGTACTAGTCCTATAGCCGCAGCTTCTATATCTTGATAGCCAGTTTGCATCTCTTTACGCAGGCGATCTATTAAGCGGGCTCCGGCGCATGGCTTGCCTTCGTCCACCCTGAGAATGAACTGTACAATCTCCCAAAGCCATTGTAGCCTCCTAGTCCATTCTGAGAACTCGCCAATCACGGCTGTGAGGGGAACTGCTTTGTAAGCGCCTACGAGAGCAGAATCACCGGAGATGATGCTTTGCTCAACCTCTAAAATGCGCTGCTGAAAGGCGCGCAGATGATCTGTCTCTACAGTCGTGGCAGCGGCACGACATATCATCGATGGGTGCGATGATCTGATCTGACTAGAGTAGCTCTGTAGCTTGGTATTGAGCTCACTGAGTTGTGCGCAGTTGCCAATCAGCTGACGCTCGGGGGCCGTGATGGCGGCATTGTCGTTGATGGGGGGATTTGTCGAGTCCAGATTCGGTGCGTTGAGAAGCGGTGACGGGTTGCCCGCCAGGGAAAGAAGAATCTCGTGAAGCATTTGCGACGGTCGCGACTATGGTCACCGTCAAGACTGTTACAGGACCAAATCAGGCCGTCTAGTTAGCAGATGAAAAGAGCTGTCGGTATGCAGAGCCTCTCTACGATCAGCCATAAGCTCAATGAGTAGGTGGGAGGTGTTTGAAAAGCCTGTAATGATCAGACTACCAGTGATATTAGCAAGCTGTATTTCTTCCTTCACTTACTCAGGCTGGGAATCGGAATCAAGCGACCTGCTGTTTGCTTTGCGGTCGCGAATGCACAAAAGAATGCTGCCACAAATTTCTAAGCGACACAAACACATGTATGTCAGCTGCAGGATATAGAGCCTTATGTTATACTTACTATGTAGTATGTAGTAGTATCACATATATTAAACAGTAAGCTCACAGTATAGATGGAAAGGCCAAAGCTAACTATGTCCTAGAAAATGTGCTATAGGTGTTTGTATATAGAAGGCTTTCAGCTTTAGTTTGTTGACAAGCAAGGTTCCCAGATGATCGTGCGCAGCGCATTTCATTCGTCAGTTGTCGGCTTGGGACCCACTCTAACATTACGTTTATAGAACCTGAACTTTTTGTACGTTGGTAGGGTTGTTGTTATATTTTCGTAACCCTTCGTTTGTAACATCTACAACAGTCTGTCGTTCGTACTATTGATATATTGCGGGGCTGCAAATGGCTACAATCTTAGATGCATCTATCGTGAAGAAGACTTACTCTTTGAGTCTGCTAGCGTGCTTGGTGAGGTCACACTGACATCACTCCGCATAGCTTTCTCATGTTTCTCAGGAGCAACACCCAAAGCGCCGTTGTCGTTAACTACTATATCACCACCACCACCTTTGACTTTTCCGACTACCATACCTTTGGCCATGCTCTTGAGGATAGCTCTGCGCGAAACTCCGGTGATGTCAATGTAGACCAGAGCAACATTCTTAACTCCAGATCCGAAGTTTCGCGATACATCGCCGGCTTCTTGGCCCCATCGGTGATCTACGACACTCGTAACGGAAGACGATGTGCTGACCAAGAGATTCTTGGTGGCATAATCGATGCCGTCGGCCATGGTATTGAAAGCCATCAGAGACTTGTTCAGCATGCCAGGCTTGTATGTGTCAATGACATTGCCTCTGGCATCGTAGCCTTTTCCTGAGCCATCCTTCTTCCGGCCTATACCAGCACCAAAGGATTGGGCTACTTTGCTAATATGTCCAACAGTAGCCGACGACAACTGCGCGGCTTTGGCTGACATGTCGTTGATTCTGCGAATATGCTGATGCGTAGTAGCATCAAAAGTTACAGGCTGAGTGGTTGGCTCAGTCTTGCGGATATACGAATCGGCCTGGGTTTGCAATGTCTGGGAAATTAGGTTGGAAGTAGTAACTATCAACCGAGACGCCTTCTTCGCACCATCAACCAGAGTCGAATTGTTGTATGCTGGGTGCATCTCAAATTCTCTATAATCCTCAGATGGTGGGGCTACGCCAATAGAGTAGCCGCCACTTGTAGGAAGTGAAATCTCGACAGGATCTTGAAGGTAGCGAAAGTGTGTCGTTAGTGGTCGGTTAATAACAAATGGTTATAATGTTTCGGCGTGAATAATTGACATACCTTTAGATCCATGTTTGACTTTTTTATCATCAACAGTGTATCCCTCGCTCAGCTCGCCGAGAACGCTTCCATCCTCTTCGTCTATGAGAACAATACGGCCAGTATGTCCGGAGCTATGGCTTCCAGTGGCATATGCTTGGCCGGGACCGAACTGGGCAGGGTTATAGGTTGGCAGGAGCTCAGATGATTTTGAACGCACGGTCCCTGGTCGTGAAGATGTCTCTTTGGATTTGGCATTGCTTTTGGGAGTAGCAGCATTAGTTATAGCAGTTGCAGCGGCAGTCACAGAAGCAGCAGCGGCAGTGGCAGCAGCGGCAATGGTGCCAGGCTTGGCCGTGGATTTAAGCTGGCGCGAATCGGACGCCACCGCTCGCTTGGGCGGAGGGGCACGTTCCAGGAACGCAGTGCATTGGGCAAGGATGGTCTCGAAAGTATCGACATCTTCTTGCAACCCCTTTCGCGATCCCGGCGAGGGGAACTCTATGCGCGTAAAAGCGCCACTGTCAGGGCCCAAATCCCATCGTGGAATCAGATAGCTAGTAGGCGGCTGATGGTAAATCTGAGTAGTGGCTGGCAAGGGCAGGTCCAGCTCCGGGGGTAGATGTAAGTGAAGATAAAAGTCTTCTTCTGGCGTATTGGATCCAGACAAATTAGCAAATGGCGATGCAGTTGGCACCATAAGCAGCGAGAGGGTTTGGAAGCCCGACGGTGTTAGGCATTCTTCGCGACCGTGAGCCAGATGGTAAGCCTTGATGCCACTGATGGCATAGAGCAGCTTAGGGTCCTGCAATGACGAAGTGATACGAGGGTTAGCGTAAGCCCGAGAGGAACTAGGTGTATTGTAAATGGTAGTAAACAATGGCAGCAGCAGTGGTACCAGTGGTAATAGCAAAGGCCGCAATGCATAACAGCTCGCCGCACGGAATCCGACAGAACTGCACACATGCAGACAAGCGACGATCCTAGCCCAGAGTTAAAAAGACGTACGTTATGATTAGCAGTCATCCTGGAGACAGAGAAAGATAGCAACGGTGACCTTGTTATGAGTAAGAGACGATAATAGAAGTAAAGGGGGCTGCTATACAGTGCCGTATATCGGTTGTAGGGGAAGGCAAAGATGCTTGGATGGAGAGGATAGAAAGAGCGTTTGGACCCTAAGCGTTTACTGAAGCTAAAGAAGCCGTCGAGAGAAGCGGCGGATTTTGTGCTTTGCTCGATCTGGGAGAGGATGCGGGGTTTAGTGCTGGCAAAGCCAGTAATGAATAGTACTAGTAATGTAAGATCAATGAGAAGACTAGCTACTAATGTCTGAGGAAAACGTTGCAGCTAAGTATATAAAAAGTTTCTGGTTTATGGACGAAGTCGAAGTCTTCCTCGCATTTTTTTTTTCCTTCTTACGCCAACTGCCATAACGCAGCTTGTCGCCTATCATCCTCCCCTCTTGAAGAGAGACCTCTGGGCAGTGGCAGAAAAACAGACTCCCTCAAACATGTTTCAAGGCAGTGCACACACGAGTTTTCATAGAGGGGACGGGCTTGTTTCTTTGGTGTAAGGCGCTGTATCTACGAGCAGCCCTGCCCATAATATGACTACAGCATAGCCATAGCTTAGCCATTTCAGCAAGGAAAGGGGTGGCCAGAAAGCCTCACGGGAGCTTGTGATTGGACCCAACTCACGATACAACACCAATATTAGGCGCCAGCTTTGCCAGCTTCAGCGCCTCAGAGGCCTCTATTTAGCGCTCAAAGATAATTGATACTACGTATAATAATGCGCCCGCACTCTCTGAAGTTGTTGTCAAATGACCAAAGCTCCTAGTCCGTAGTAGAATTAGACTTATTGGCAGACATGCTTTGGACCAATCTAGAACATGGTGGGACCACCGTCCATATTTCATAACCCTAATTATTGATTAACCCTTAAGACGTAGAATGGCCGAGGGAAACACTTGCGAGACTCGGGCAAGCATCATCACGACATGGTTGAGGATCAAGGTACACACGGACGGACAAGGCCCGCGGAGGTCGACAGGGTACAGGGAAAGCAGCAAATGGGCCAACAAGACAATCTGCTGTCGCATTTGCCTAGTCAGAATAAGTGCCATGCCATTACGCACGCTCTTTTACTGACATCACTGCCTGATGCAGACTTTTTGAACTGCGCAGAGACAGGATAATATATAATATCATCGTTTACTAACAACTGACTGTAAAATACCACTGTGAATACCACTACAATCCGTTGTGATTACAACAAGAGGATTTCGCATTGGGGGTTCATACGTCAACGGCACTACAACAATGCTTCTGCCGCTACCAAAAAAGGAGCCCGAGGATAGAGATGACGGCAGCTGTTCTTACCAGAGAACTTTCGGACCAGATTCAATGCCACAGAAACTGAATCAAGCAGAATTCCAGAGTAGAGAGCGCTCGTGAATTATGTATGATAGATTTTATCCAAAAAAAATTAAACGTGCGTAGTGACAGGAGGCAGAAAGAAATGCTGTTTCTCAACCAGCAATATGATATGTCGCACCGGGGCTCTTGATACTATGTCACATGTACTACCGTAAGTCCGAAATGAGATACCTAATGCTATGCTACAATGTACTATCTAAGTAGTAGTAGTAGGATAGCATGCTGGTAAAAGTACAGCAAGACATGGACCTACTTAGTAGCTTAAAACGAGCCATGTTCCACTTTGTTTCGATTAGATCATATGCTTACTCTGAAAGAACTACGGTTTCATTTTAGCCTGTAAGCTATCTACTCGGGCGATTCGATGCCATCTTCATAGGAACTAGTGACAGTGACAGTGAACGTTTCTATATGAATTCGGTATTGGCTATGCTATACTTTCATCTTGTCTTCTTTGTTTTCAGTGACTTGATTTTTTTCTTTTTTTTTTTTCCCTTGGTTTTGCTGGAATCTACAATCTGAGCTGTATGCACTATACAGTGCGTCCCATAAGCGCATGGAGTAAGAGAGTTATGTGGCGAAATAAAGTATAGCGGCTTGTGTAGCACATAATGTCTGGAAGGAGGCGTCGCGAAACGAGAAACATGGTTGGTAGTGCGATCATCACAGATCGAGATATAGGTATTGTTGCCATTGAAAGGATATCCGTGTTCTGCCATTGGCAAGCATAAGCACACCAATGATCATTTCTAGGTACCACTAGATGCCTAGGGTTCCATGATTGCTCTTAAGAAAGAATATTTAGAGAGGTTGGGTTTGCGTTGGCCGAAACAACAACACATAACACATGTGAGCCTAAGAAAACTTTGAGGATCGAGCTCAAACGACGAAAGAGGAGATTGGAAGCCAGCCCGAAAGCTGAGATTCAACTAGTAGGTGTAAGAATCATCATATCATCGGAGAGTGAAAAAACTCAGCCCGAGAAAAGGAAACATATGAAAGGGAAGACTTTCGAGGGCAGGAATCCAAAAAAGAAATGTGTGTTCCGGAAAAGCCCGTCTTACCTGACCATTCACAGGGCAAACATTGCTATTTGGGTCTTAAGAATTAGGTTCCTAGACGAGATATAAAAAAATAAACAAGAGTAAGACAAAGAGAGGCCAACCTCCGCTTATTGCATTTGTTATATAGGACTAGCGCTGATACTGCATTGCACATTTATTTATGTTATATAAAGGACCGTGTATGGATGAGGATGGACATGGATAGGTAGGCATAAGCACAGTAAGTACATCGGACATGTACTTTTACTCGTAAACAGTTGAGACATTTTTCTTCTTTTCTTTTAACTATAAACTGTATAGCACTAATTTAGTCATCGTCGTAAGAGGTAGCATCACCGAGAAAGTAGAGTAATAGAAACAGTGGTACTATATGAAAGACCGGAATCTGAAGCTATTAAACGACAATAAAATGTGTAAATTTCAGATCAGTGGCGGCCTACTTTTTGTGTGAAGGAAGCCGAAACAGTGACTTATTCCGCTGGCTATTCACTAATCAGGAAACAAATATATGAAGGGCACCTTCTAACTATGTACAGGGAAGCTTCATATTCTCAAGCACTGAATTAACAAACAGTCATTAGCTGATTAGTATCCTTGCCTTTCGAACAATTTGAAATAGTAATGTTCCTAACAGGCAGACAAACAATAGTAACATTACATGCAATATACAAAGCCAGAATACCTTACTTAGTTGGGGTGTGCTGCCTAGTCCAGGGGAGGATAGCCAGATATAGATAGACTGTTTGTCCCTTAGCTATCCTTGCCTTTCGAACAATAAGATGACACGAACCTTTGGCAGAACTGCAAACAGTTTTGTTTGAAAAAAAAAACTCGTTACTCAGTTAGAGGTGAACCATGACGAGAAACTAGGAGCAATCATAGCTATGGACTTTGAGAAGAGCTGAGAACTTTACGAGTGCTTTTTGTATACTTTAATGGGACCTCGCTTAGACTAACTTCGTCCTTATTTTAAGCCTTTTTTCTTTTCTTTTTCAACTTTATTATTTGTAACGCATCCCCAAGCAGGGTCTATCGATATTATTTGAAATACATACTTGCTATTATGCAACGCAAGGGCACTCGGAATATTGCTGAGATGGGAGGTGGAAGGTGGAGTAGGGTTGGAGTAGTAGTTGAAATACGCGACGTGGCTATTATTGTCTTCCTCTTTTCAGTTGAAAAGGGTAGCAATTATGATAGGCGTATTGCGGATCAGAATAAGAACCGTCTGTTGTTGATCAAGAAATGAACAACTGGGCGAGGTTGAAGGACGGCAAGTAGAGCTTCTAATTTTTTTTTTCATTTTCCCTGTTACTGTATATCGCAAAGACCAAAGAAGAAAAAGCGGCCCGTGTATTCTTTGTTGGGTTGGTGTTTATTTTCTTGAGGTTGTCTGATCGTGACGCTATGCACTTACATAGTACTCTTATGGTTTGCTTGAAGCACTTTATCCTCTGTCAGTTAGTTAGCCTGATCTAGGGGTCAGCCAGCAAACCTAATACCTTGTACCTTGCAACTTGCTGTTCCTTGTTGTCCAGAACATAATCCGGACAAAAGCTCGAATGATGAATAGACAGACATGAACATATTGAAGAGCTTGTTTACTTGCTGCTTACTTACATCGCGATCACCAAGCTGTCCTAAGCCTCACTAACGATGCCAACCGTCTAGGGCTAGATTATATATCTACTATGGCCAAGAAGAAGAGACGAGCTTCACTGAAAGAATGTCGCTCTTGCTATCTCTTCTTCTTTTTGACTCTACTAGGTATATGGATTTTTTTGGGGGGTTTTCAATCATTGATCTTATTAAGTTTCTAGAACTGAAGATACCGCTCTACTAGGTATGTAGCTTAGTATAAATAAAAACCCAAAGTTAACAAAAGGATTCCATCCATCCATCCATCTAGGCAAGGCAATGTAAAGGGAAGCTAATGCTAAGCCCAAGGAAGGTTCAAGCAGGCTGCGAATTAACTGCTTGTAAAAAGGCAGTTTGCTCCCGTAGTATGGTATCCAATGGGCCGCGATACAGTATGCAACTGAACCGAAAAGCGCCATCTAGCTGTTTTGGACGGAGACTGGAACTGCATTGTTCGTCGTGTGCTGCTGCTCTGCTGGCGGTTTCTAAAGTTTAGCGAGCGAGCTGGCGGATTCTCTCCTGCAATGATGACGGCAATGATGATAATGATGCCATTGCTACATATGATGCTAGTTATTTTCTTCTCTTGCCGCAGCGCGGCCATCAAGAACCTTGGCTAGCCAACCAAGCTGACAATGTCAGGCTGGCTTACTTGCCTTGCTACTTTGCTGCTTTGCTTCCTAGGCTAAAGCTAGGTTCAACATCCTGCTAACTTGCTGGCCGAGCCTGACCATGCCAAAACCCGGCCGTGACTAAAATAGAGCTGCCATTCCCGTGACAAAGCTGTGAGTTGTGTAGAGTTGCAGCAGTTCACAGCCTTCGTAACATTACAAATCCCCTTAGTTCGACGGCAGAGATTACTATTTAACCTTTGCAGCTGCCATTTTATCGCAGCTTATCCGAAGCAAGTAAGATATTCAAACACAGATATATATATATATATATATTGTGTAGATGGGCTTGTAGGCATATAGTAGAGAAACAGGTCGTTGCTGATGATGCTATTGTTGTTCGTGGTTGATGCGGTTTTTGTTGCTGTCTTTGTCTGCCTTTCTAGAGAAAACGGGAACTACTATCGATCCAGTCAGTAACCTGGCACTAGTATCTTTAAATTTAACATTTGATTAAGCAGCTTGCCATGTACTTTTGAAACAAAACACATTCACTTTCATGTTCAGGTCCATCCCATCCATTATCATATCGTCGGGCAGCGATTCCTCTGAAAAAGGAGACGATTATCCCGCTGTCGCGCTCTAGTCTAGGCAAGACCAAGAGCTGATCAAGGTGCCGTGGCTAAATTGCTCTAAGTAGCAATTTTTTGAGCTTCTTCTCTTTCTCTCTCTCTCTCTCTCTCTCTCTCTTGCTCTCTCTTTTGTCTAGAGTAATGTCTTGCTCCGTCTCGTTTGTCGTCTTTTCATCTCTATTTTGATTCTCCATTTTAACTATCGCGCTCAATCAACGCCACTCCCCCAGGGCGTATCTTCTGTTGTCTAGTCTAGTTTGGACTCTTCTGTTCTATATCTGCCCTGGGATTCTCCGGCCGGCTAATGGTCTGGATCGTCTGTGGTTCTAGACAGACAACCATAAAAGTGATAATATAACCTGCTTTGATCCTAACATAAGACTGAAGCCCGTCGGTGTTGTTTCCGTCTGTCTTTCCTGCATGCTTGTTTTGGCCGCCTGAACCCGGAGGTGTCTGATGTGTTACTTTGCTTCTCTCTCTGTCATTTTTCTCATCCTCCGAACCTCTGACTAGGCTCCTGATATTACCTGTGTCTGCTGCATGGTACTATGACCATTCAATATTTCTTCCTCACTAACGACTGTGTGTATGATATTGATACTTCGTACAGCTTATTCCTACTCTAACAACATCTATCCATTCACTTGTCTATACCTCCCTCCACTCGTGGATCTGATTGGACTTGCGAGGCCTTATTAATTCGCTGTAGCGGTCTCTCTAGTATCCGAAGTACTTGCCTCTTCTATCTGTACTAAGCCGTTATTAAGGTGCATATGCGTGAGCTGGCGAACCTCATGACGACTAGAATCCGAGCTGAGCTATAAGACGACTGCGGTAACTGCGTCTTGTTCTCTCCATATCCATTGGGTATTCATTTCGGCCGCATTTTCACCTTAAATCGTGTGTTGCTTTTTGTTGGGCTCACAGACGTCTCACAGTAACAGCAGCCTCTGCTATATATTTCAGTTTCAGCCGACACAACGGGACATAGAGTTCATAAGAAGCATGAACATAAGACACATGATATTGCACTATTTTGTATATGCTTAGCTAGTCGTCCTACTTTACAGCTACAAAGTAGAACATCTGCCTGTCTTAAAAAGCTACTGTCTGTCTATTGCGCTTGTTCTATCTATCTTGCTATTTGGGCCGTATGATAGCTAACAAAAGCAAGGAAGAAAACTGCCTTTATGAGCTAAGCCTGTGTTCAGCCTGCATCTAATCTTGCATCCTGCTTAGTATTATATTTTTCTCTTCTTAATCTTTCTACCCGAAGATACTCAAAGGGCAGCTTATGCTTCGAAAGCGGCCACTCTACATGTGTGGAAAGCTATATTATTCTCTACTGCTACGCTCTGTCCTATATACAGTTCTTTGTTCTCCCATCTTTATTCCGTCTCTTGAGCCTTGCGAGCTAGCGAATTTGTTCTGCTCTATTAGAAAGCTTTCTTTCTGATCCTGCAATCTGCGCCATATCCGACCGCATATGACGAAGAGGCGCCGTTGTTATCATCTACATCATCTTCTTTGACCACCGCCTCTATCGCTTCTGGCTACTTCCTGATACTGGACGGATAATCTTGTCACATATCAAAAATATACACCAGACTGACCCCAATCGAAACTATTCCTTTTCACGGTCTCACTGCCTATTCCATTAGCTTCCAGAAGCCTGTTCTCTTCTCTTACGGTATGTTATTTTTCATTCTCACCTCCCATCATTGCACACTACACCAAGAGATCAACAGACCAAGAACTGCACGTACTGGTACTTGCTTGCTTTACTACTATGCTTTATCGACAGCAATGATGCGCAATGAACGCTTCTCACCCCCTACCCCCTACCCGCCAAAGTTCTCCATGCGCCATATAGTCAAGTGTCCGACGGCCGCGTTTGTCTGTGCAACCGCTGTTTCTAAATGGGCAATAGAAGCTCGATCTCATGAGAATTCTAGCACTAGATCTCTTAGTTCTGGCTCCGAAGTTCGTCATCTTGCTTGTCCATCTCCCGCTATTAGTGGAAATTAACAGGTGGAAGGAAGTGATCTGGATTTTAGCTTGATCTCTAAGAGATCTTAGAAAGAGAAAAATTATCTGTCCGAGTTGCATTGGCATCATCTCGGCTAGTTCTTGTCAATCAAAGTGCAACTTGCGCAACTGATACAATACAACAGACGAGAAAAGATGGCCAGAACTGGCCACTAAAGGACGACAGCAGGGCTAGTGAGACCATGCAGCGGGATAGTGACAAGAAAGCCCCAATCAGTCAGAGGATCGGCCGTATATTGCCCGAATAAGGAGAAGCATAATCAGGGAAAAAAACATTCAAAGAAAAAAAACAACGACAACAACATACACACTATGCTGCCATCATTGCCTCTTATAGCCCCGTCTTGTCTCGTCGCAGATCAAGCCCGCAGTTTGAGATACGGAAACAAGAAAACAGAGAGTGTTGAGTAATAGATTAGATCGGAGCCAGACGTGGAACTCCGACTTGATACTACTTTATATTGTGCACTATCTTGTTGTCGACGAATTTTATTGCCTGTCTGGTATCGAGGCAACTCCCTTCCCCTTCCCCAGTATCTTGTTAGCAGTTGCGTTCGTCGCCTTTAAGCCTTCAGTCGGTAATTTCTGTAATCTGCAGGCTGGGCTTGATACACAGCAACATTGCTGTGATTCTTTCCCTTTTTTTTTTTTTTTCTTTCTCATTTTTCCTTTCTCTGCAACCTTAAAATCCCCTCCCTGCCGTACAAAACATCTCCTTCGAAACTTGCCCTACTCTATTTCAACGCACAAAAAGCTCCAACTTCATAGTTTAATCGTCTTGCTTGCATATCATCGTGTTGACCCTCATCTGCTTACATCAAACTAACCATACTTCCAGGTCACCTTCTGGGTTACTTTTGTTTCACGGCGCTACTCTTTATTCCCTATATTCTGGCTGTATTCTATTAGCCGGCTATCTCCCCACCAACTCGTATTGTTGTCATCTTGCATGGGCCTCCGAATGATCTTCTGACAGCCACTCAAACTCATCTAAGTCTACAATCTGATCTTTGACTGCAGTTAGTGAGTGGGGGGAGTGAGTCTCTAGAACATTCAGAATCCCTGTCTAAACTACGTAGTGGTGTTACCTGAAGAGCTATATCTCGGTATCATCTGTCATTAGCTTTCTGTGCTCTGGCTTTGGTCTGAAGTGGAATCAAATCGCACATTTCGCCTAGTTCATTTTATCTGGATTTTTCACCATCAAACCTTTCAACATATGGGCGCAGTCAACATGGAAAATCTTCAACCCGGGAACTCGTCCTCTCGTAACTTTGCCATGCGGATATCGTCCTTGTTATCGGAGGAGCCTGTACCCGCAAGGCTTGGTACTAGCCAAAGTATGTTGGCACCTTCACCGTCTGCCGTCATGATGGACTATGATGCATTCAAATCTACGCCTAGCAACACTGCTGCATACAACATGGGGTATCACACCCGCCGGAGTCCGCCTTTGGATGAAGACGAAATCAACAGCCTGTCGATATCACCACCGCTCGCATCGCCAACATCCGTAGCCCCCCAGAAACGGCATCGCGACGGTCGGATAGCATCAGGACAACGGCGCAGCATCGGCAGCGAGGTCAACAATGAAAGCCCCCCTCCAAACTCAACAACGTCAGTATCTATTTCATCGCCATTGGCTCCTGCACACCCGTTAGGCGGTGGTACCTTCGGCGTGTTCTCAACCATCGGGGCAAGTGGCGAGCCATCGGCTGCTAAACCTACTTCGTCGGTGCCATATACAGGATCTTCGTTTAATTTTTCGTCTAGTCAACCTCCAGCCATGGCGTCTTTACAATCCCGGAAATTGCAGCGCCCTAAGAATCCGACGAGATCACTCATGGCTTGTATCAACTGTCGCAGATCCAAAATCAAATGTGACAACCAAGGCACCCAAGCTGCCTGCGATACGTGTATCAAAGCTGGAAAAGTGTGCGAATATCACGAATCTGGCGCACAATCAACGTCTTATATGCCACCTCCTACCAAGCCTGAAAAGGAGGCCGAGCGAGATAAGAAGCGGGTGAGGCGCCATGGCGATGTTGTGTACACGAACCATAATGAATGCAAGGAGCATGCTGAAATAGCTCTTGGGTACGAGTTTCTTACTATCACGCAGTGGGATAGAATTTTTGAACTGTACCAACAGCACTTTTCTGCAGAACTGCTGTTCATCCATATTCCTACTTATAGAAAGGCCATCCATCGCAAGCATGTCCTTAAAGAGAAGCTCCCACATGAGACCAATGTCGTTCTGCTTGGCATACTCACATTGACAGTACGTTTTCACCGCGATTTGAGCAGATATGTTTCCACGAAGGCTGGCCATAGCAACAAAGCCACATCCACTAACGGGAATGTGAATCACGATGATGATGCTACTCGAGCCTCACTCTTCTATTCACGACATCTGACCCATTCACTGGGAACTATCCCATCTGATTTCACCATCAAGGGTGTTGAATGTGTTCAGGCGTTACTGATGCTTGGCGTTCACGAGTGGATGAAGGGGGTCAGCCCTAAGGGCTCAATGTTATACATCGGCATGGCTATAGTCCTAGCTTATGATATGCACCTCAACCGCGAGCTCGATGCTCCGAACATGCCTCCACGATATCGGCGTCTACCAAAGGCGAATGCGACACCCGAAGAGCTTGTCGATGCTCGCATTAACGCTGAAGTGCGTCGTCGCACCATGTTCAGTTGCTTCATACTTGACCGTTTCGTTTATGTTGGCGAGGATCAAAATTGGCATGTTATCGTTGAAAGTTTGCATATCAAACTGCCGTCTCACGACTGGGAGTCTCAGGACATCATACCGAATAAGGTAGCCTGGCCGTGCAAATCATGTATCGATGTCAAGCAGGATGCTATTTTGTATGATAACGACACTAGCTACTTTGTGCGTCTCATTGAGCTATGGGGCGAGATTGCCAAGTACAGTGCCAGTGGTGGTCGTGCTCTGGATGGCACTCGTCCACCATGGGAAAAGTCGCGTTTCAAATCACTGGAAAGTGCCTTGGCCCGGTTTGTAACCAGCTTGCCTCCATCCATGTCGAGGCCATACCAGAACCACCGTCAGCACCGTATCGTGTCCAAGCATGTGCTCAATGTATCCATCCGCACCATCATTGCGTTGTGTGAGATGATGCTGCATCGAGAATACGTGCCATTTGTGGCTCTACGTTGCACGAGTCCCGTCGGTCCGATAGATCCTCCGCTATTACCGTCAGCACCACCAGATTTTTGGCTCAACAGTGCTGATGCTCTGTTTCGGGCATCACATGACATTGTTGAGATTGTACAGTGGTCTGGCGACAAATTACCTTTCTCGCCACTCATGTTATTTGGCGTATGGACGTCGGCCTTTGTAGGACTTTACGCGCGCCATTTTCCACACATGGACCAGAAATGCCGCATGTTCAGCCCGGACGAGTGTGACGAGCATGGTAATATCAACATCTATGAGAATGGGCCTACGGGCACGGCCTTCAAGACGCTTGTTAAGATGGCAACTGTCATGGCCGCTGGTGCTAATTGGCAGGAGACCTTCCGACACTGCGACCAAATCTTCCATGCAATAGCGCGCCGCTTCGCTTCACGCCAGAACCGGCGTGCTGAGTCCGGAGAAGCCATGACGCCTGGTACTTCACTAGAAACGCCAGGAGGAAAAGATCTCTGGGATAGCGATTATGGCTCTCGCATCACAGGTAACGGTATCATCCTGACAACTCAATCGCCGCACCACCGCCAGAGCCTTTCGCAAAACTGCGACGAAAACGGCCCTACGGTGTCTATTCCTGCATCTCCTTCGGAACGAGACGGGCCGGATACACCGCGGGACACTTCGCTAGTGCCATTATCAATTAATGGCGACGATACCGATCAGATGGATGACTCTGAAACTTTGAATACGGACCTTGGCATATTTTCGTTGTGGGAACTGACGTCGTGGATTAATGAGAGTGGAAAAGAGCTTGAAAGAGATGCTCTTCTTGACAGAGTGTTGCAGCTAAACTTGAGCTGGCCGCAAAATTACCCCGACCAAAGAGGCATTGATGAGAATTCGGCGTGAAGAAGACAAAGATAAAGGTCTGTCTAGAGAATCTGTATCTGAGTATGGGGTGGTGAGAACAAAATATATGGCTACCATGTACTTTGCACGGAACCTTGCAAGAGTTCATTTATGTAGGGTGATATACCTAGGATCATATCCTACTCTTTCTATCTTTATTTTCTCTTACAATTTCTTTTCCTCCAGTTGTTTTTCGACATGGTCCTTTCTTTTCTATGTTTTCGTCTAGTTCGTCAGTTTTCTAGTCTGTTATATACTTGACGGAGTCTCTACGCTCAATCTTGTTGGGCCCATCAAGAGGAAGGGATGGACTCGATCGAACATTTTGCTGGCTAGTGCTGCTACTAGCAATACGACTGCGTGACTTGACGACTATTACGAATATACAGAACCTTTCAAATCATCATTTTCTTAGACGAAATAACAAGATAGGTAGACCATCTTTATCTTCATTATGTTGTCCTCCTTATCTTGTAGTAGACGTGAAAAGAGCGTCTCGTATAGTTTGTAGCATTGGAGATAAGAAGCAGCCGTGAATAGGAAGGACATCGACCGTGAAAAAAATGATTCATTGACCGTATATAACAACGCACCATATATCTCTATACATCGTTTGTTATGTTTCCCGCATAGGACTGTGTCCTCGGAATCATCTAAGAAGGTTCAGGGTGTTACTAATATAGATAATGGCATATACATCTAACTATCTATTAACACGAACGTTGGCATCGAGGACAAACAACGGCGGAGAATTCAAGTCTCTGGTACCGCCTGGTAAGTGGCATGGAAAATGATAGAAAATCATAGAGGAGAATGCATAAACCCTGGCACAGATAAGCTCAAATACAATTATTATCATCATTATTACATAACTATCTAAGTGCCAAGCACCTCTGTAGTATAGAACATGCATGCTAATTTATACGATATATATACGGCAAGACACAGCAATGTGTGCGATGTCTTAGTGCTTCTCACCATTATATCAAAAGTATCCACAGCCTCCTCTAATCACCTTTGAGTATATTTCTTTTTCCTTCTCTCTTTTCAAGTATTTCCTACCTATACACGACGCCTCAGAGTAAGATGGAGGGATAAATAATACCGTAGGAGAAGAACTGATGGATTATACAAAAGACTTGAATCATTGTTTTATCATGTTGCCATGTTCCAGACCAGTAGTAGTTAAATATGAATAAACTTAGTACGCCGACAAAGACCATCTAATCCTACCTTGAGCTTTCTAAATGGATTTTAAGCACTCATAGAGTTACGCATCTAGTGATATTACCTACACGGCCACGCTCCTGTCTGTCTATATACACTGGCATTAAACATGCCCCCAGAAGGATACATGTCGGGCTGACGAGTGTCAAAGGCTTGTGATTAGGGTGAAAACCACAAGTTGTCCAAGTAACGCCTTGTTTTTATCTAGATCTTGATCTGCAATGGATAAGGCCAGAAGCTGCTTGTTGCTACTAGTTCATTGCTTGTGGCATCATGCAGGTCGCAGTCTGATTCCTGGATAGCTTGGATATATTATGTCCAGGGCCACTAGTCTACAATCAAACTGCCATACGTTATATATCTACTTGGGATTTTGTACCGGGATGATATGTTATGTAATGTGCACCATGTATACATATTTGTAACATCAATGTAGGTAGACGTAAAATACACACACACGCGTAATTCTAACCTACCACTATGACGGTACGTGCCATGTGTCGACGTACTTCCTCACGAATAGTATTGCCAAAGCTACTTTGATTCTTACGTAGAAATATATCAAGGGACGTAGGATCAATTGCAATTCCAACTGCGTTTGCCAAGCCCAAGCGGCTCCAAAGCTCGGTTTATGCAACTGCCCATGGTTTAAGTTGTACACGCGTATATCTATATGTTGTATGCAGCTCTACGGTAGTACGAGCCACTAAAGTTATACGAAGGAAAGAAGCCCACTAATATAGTTCGCGGTGACGGTATGCCATTATTCATTTGTTTCTCTTCTATTCATGATAATGTTGCTAGTACAAACAAGACTTTGTGATAGTTTGTAGCAAGTATCTAGTATTTGTAGTACAAAGACTGTGGGTTTGTTTGTACCTTAAGACTAGCGTCAGTCTTCCAGTCTTTTGATCCTATGACTTAGCTTCACCGAACATTACACTGGGGTAAACGCCAAGTGGATGTTTGAGGCCTTAAAGAAGCCGTATTTTTTTTTAAATATTAGTATTCAAGCCATGATGTTGGGGGTATTGACAGTGTGACATGAGAGTCGGGATAGAGCTAATAACGTAAGCAGAGCCCCAACCAACAGTTGGACAAAGTCACAATTACAGCTACTGGGCCTATCCAAAGCCCGCAGAGTTCATTGCTAGGAAGGCTTCAGTCGGATTATACCAACGGTTGGGCTAACTATGTAAACACTACCTATCTCTTTCCCCTTTCCTCAATTGTTGAAGTGCGCATGTGTACCATATGCTAAGCGCCATGACTAGGTAGCATATTGTTTCCACTAGGAGACCAGATGCCGGCGAGCTTAAGTTGTGTTTGAGCGGTATCAGTAGTTTTAATATCAACACCGCTCTGTAACTATTAATGGGTTTTGCAAACAAGCAAGTATGCATAGAGACCTCGAGTACGACAGTAGAGATAGACTCCGCCCTGATCACACGACAACAAATATCACGTACTCTTAGAGAGTCAAGCATCCTCTCCTTAGCTGCTAAACAACCGTACTCCACTTAGCGTTGTTTTGTATCGGTCAATTGGAGAAGCCGGCGTCCATTTGAGATGATCTCTCGTGATGTTGCCAGCAACTGACAGTTTGTAGTGTAGTAGTATAGTCTGCATACAAAAACAGGCCCATGGAATATTAGCATATAACATGAGAAGATTAATTGCGTATAAGGGTAAGCTGCAGTTGGAGTCGCCGAGCTACCCTGTGAGACGAGACAATAGATGACCGGGGAGTATCAGTGTTACCAAAAACAAAAGCGGGAAGCAAAGGATACGGAGACAACTACAAGAGACAAGCGAAGTATCAGAAGGCCTCGTGAGGCTGCTGCAGAGGCGTTAGTTTGTCATGAGTCGTTTGGCTAACCATTGGGTCAGACGGTGGGGTGCACAAGGGCGTGTCCTGGCAAGAGCGTGTTTCGTACTTTTCATCTCCTAGCAATGATGCAGCTTCCCTCTAGTCTCCTGCCCCCTCTCCCTCGATCAGTGAGACCCCAAATTGATGCCTATCTAGCTGGCCGCTTTGCTGGCTAACTCCAAGTGCAGCAATTTGCCCAACTGAGTAGGTAGAGAGGCCTTAAGGCCAGCATGACCACGGTTCGTTTAGCTTTGCCAGCTATGGCTCCGTCCAATGTCGACGAGAAGTGCGGGAATGTATTGCAACGACAAAGTCACAGTCACCGTCACAGTCATGAGCGTGGTTACAATTGCAGTTGCAGTCATAGTTGAAGATTGGCAGTCTGCTCAAATCGATGAGTGTTGCGTAAGAAAAGAAAGAGGAAGGAAAATGCTAGGTAACGCGCTGATACGTATTAGAGAGTTGCCTATATCAACTGGCGTCTATGTACACACAAAAACATGTATATACGTCTATCTACGTGTGAGTATGCACGGACGATATCCGCAGGGCCTAGATCATGCCATAGGACTATGCACTCAGCCAATCTGGGGAAACGGACAATGGCGGACTTTCTTCATGCATGCTTGGTCCAGTGCTTTCAGGAGGCGAGAAATGGGCGGTAATGGCGCCGTAACAAATGGCGACTTGAGGGAACGACGGATATTGCTGTGGCGGCAGCTTTTGACGTTTATTCCCAATTTCTAGTACATAGGCAGTGGCAATTTTATTTGAGAGATGTTAACAACAAGGCCTGTTAGTGTAGTCTCTACCAAAGACGGATTCCTTATTTTTCAGGCTTTTGCCTCTTTCTAATGTAAACAAATTCAAGTCAGATACAGTATTCGTCATGTCGTTAATAGAATCTTTTTTCTCCGGGGAGGCACAATATTCGCACAAGCAAGTAATCGGAAAACAGTAGCTGCATCAGTATCGACAGCAACATATTAGGCCCTGGTGGACCTTCCTCGTTTGTTCCTCTACGCATGTCACAGAACAACCCTTGCATGGCAGACCAAAGAAGATAGAAGTAAACAGAGGATTAGATCACGAAGGAGCGCCGCGCAATCGAGCCTCAAACCTTCTTTACTTTTGGTCCATGATATTGGTTGCTCACTTTTGGCCTTGTGGGTGGAGTCGTGCTTCTCGATTTCCTTCTTGGGACACAGGTTGTTTGCTGTCTGGGCAGTAAGGTTGACTTTACAGCCCATGTAACCCTAATGCAACCCTCTGACGACACGCCATGATTAGGTACGTAAATCTCCTTTAGTTTTATTTTAAGTTATTTTAAGTTATTTCCATTTATCACTTCTTTTACATACATCATTGGTTCGGTCGTTCTTTAATCCCATATCTTGGTTGAATTTCAAACAAAGAAGACAAACCGAAAACTCACCTATCAAGGTTCACCGCTGTTCAAATATTCCAAACTCAAATAACCTCCCACGCCAGAGTTCATCATTTGACCATAAAAGAAAGCCCAAGGCGCAAGAGCCTATCGTCCTAGAATTCCTATATTCCAAGATCCCAGAAAGCAAAGAGAACCTGGCGTGGGGGTGCCATCCAAAGTCGATTTGACTTAGCCGATGACTACGACTTTAGGCTGTTCATATTAGCAGCCAGTAAACAAATGTAAAACTATTATTCAGATAACGACTATAATTACTAGCAAAGCCAATGTTGGGTTTGCTTTTCGTTTGCTTGATATTTCTTCGTCCTGCTTCCTTCTCTCCGCGACGAATAAATGCCTGGTGGCGGCGTACTTGTTATAGTATATATATATATAAATATATATGCAGCCAGATCTCATTAAACCACATGACTATCTGCCTCATATTCATTGTTATATCTCATACCTCATATCGTACTCGTTTTTTTTTACTGGAAGGTCTGTTTGAGGCAGGACCGGTTTAAACCGGCAATACAAGATGCGTCCGCAGGCTTCTTTATATAGTCTGTTACATGGTAGGACATGTATTCTCTTTTCTATCTATTTGGTTCTTGGAGACTGATGCATTTCGAACATTGCTAGTACTACTTTTACTACTAATAACATAGTCATTGCCTTTCAAGGTAATGCGGTGAGAAATTATAGCCGGGGGAGCAGCCTAAAGTACGCATCGTCGTGATGAATATTACCCTGGGGGGGGNGGGGGGGGGGGGGGTTTCAACGAAAAGAGAGTGAAAGGAAGAGAAGGGGGGTGGCTGACATTGTGTGTGCCCAATGACTCCAGATATGGAGCTATAGTGCAGCTTTCTCCAATGCAAAAGGACCTATTGAACCAAATGTCTCTTGTTCAATTGCCCGTCATAGCACGAAGCAGAATATTCTAGAGTTGCAAGATCCTTAGCTAAGTCTGAACACGTAGAGCCCCATTGTACCATCATACTGTCTTGGTATCGCGCACCTACTCTTGAAATCGGCAGTTTTCAGAATAAAAATGTGACGATGCCGAACAACCAAGATTTTGTCTGGATTGGTCCCTTTCAAGCTAACTGGACAGCACTTGTGAGACTACACTGCGTCAAGGGAAGGGAGTTAGAAGGCCATGGAGTAGTTAGTCAAGGACTCTCAGGTCAATGTGTAATGTAATAAGTGAACATCTGTACCTAGTGCTAGTACTTCTATGTACATACAAATATTACAGGCTGCAAGCTGAAAGCTACAGGCTACGGGCTACATACAAACGTGGAAGCAAAGCGGGAACTCGTGCGTTTATGGCGGTGTGCAAGCATAATATGCCTCGTATGGGCTCTCAATGTCCACTGGTTTGCTAATTAATTGATTGACTAACTGGGTCTCGGATGTGGTAGTAGTAGCTAGTTTTCTTTTCATCTTGATGATAATGCTTAGTACTTAATGCTACCAATTCAAATCTAGTAGATCACTGCTATTATCGGTCGCCGGTTTTACAAGGCTCGATTTATCCACAAGCAAAAGGCTACTTTGTTGCATAAGAAAGAAGAGTAGCTACGAGTATTTGCTGTTTATGGATAATAACTACTTGCTTGGCTATATTAAGTATGGAAGATGGACTGAACGAAGAAAAGAAGCTACGGCGGAAGAAGACAACTTGTATAAAGATGACGGGGGTATTTTCATTCCCTTCTCCCCTTGTCTCTCTTTCTTCTGCCTCACAAGGGAAGAACTACAAAAAATGAAGAGGACACGCCCCAGGGTTTGCGTGCGTTATTTTGAGTACAGGCTGGTCCATTGACAGGGCTCAGTCCTGGATGATTCTTAGTGAGTGTTTGGTCGGTGAAGAATATGAACCATAGGATAAGATTCTAGGTGCATGAATGATAAGTAGAGTATGGGAGACATAGAAAAGGAAAGTATAAAAAAAATAAAGAGCTAGAATATGACGATATTGACTAAATAAAGACCGAGCAAACTCTCCTCTCGGCCCACAATAAACGCAAGCCTAGCCAATTTTATAGCGGCCTCAATCAATGTTCTTTAGCTCTCCCCATCCCACCTTGCCATTGCATTGCCTTCCCACATCCCACTTTTTCCTATGTTTGGTGGTCCCAGAACTAAAGCACGCCTTCGCATTCTTTGCAAACGGATATAGGTCTGTAAATGTATTTCATGAGAAGCCATAATGGGACAGTTTACTTGTCCCTATCCGGACGATATTCTACTGATATGAAAAAATGGTACCCCGGGTAGGGTTTTGGGGATATGAGGGAGAAATGGTATGAGAGTGACGAGACTCTGATAACAAGGTGAAGAGGATCAGTGGAAGCCTGGAAGGAGCAATGAGAAAAAGAAACCGATGGGTCGGGGCAATACGGTTGAGCTTTGGCTTTCCAATGAATTTGAACAACAATAGCAAGTATCAACATGCATTTTGCCTTTTCAGGCGGTGGCTTTGGCGGCAGACGAACTGACGAACCAGGTTGTTCCTTGTTGACGATGTCCGTCTCTCGTGGACTGTGCCTTAAGTAGGCATTATATTGGAACCGGTCAACGCATTGGTTTAGTATAAGTGAGTATTTGTAGGAAAGCGATCTAGTATGTAGATACCATTGTCATACCGGTATAAGATATCAGTGCATTGAAAAAAAAGGCTTTGTATTCTAACAAGTCTTCTGATGAGAAGGTTTTGCTAGTCTTTCTCCGTATTCGGCTATCAAAGTTCCCAATAATTCTAGTATAGCTGTCTTATCATGGACCATACTAATATATAACAGATTTGTTTTTAAAATCCTCTATCTCTTGCCTTTCTTCCTGATATATCATGACTGTCTGTCAATACTTTTCGCTTCAAATTCAAAGATATGATATCATTGTCATAGTTGTGCTAGGACAATTGTTGGAGGAATGGCGTTCCAATGTGGGTTTAGGTCAGTTTCATGCTAAAAGATACAGTTTTACCTTTGCACCATCGTAAGGCTGAGAAACTACGCATACAGAATCCAATAATAGCAGCAGCAAGTCGTAGTGTACCTGTGGAAGAGAGCCTGTCCATGTATTAAGTGCATTGTTCAGCAATATGAGACAAGGCTACCGTTAGCATATTAGGCCCGTGGTCCTTGATATAATGAATGCCCTTTGGGGGCACGTCGATGATCTCATAGTTGTGAACATTGTCATCATTGATTTTACGTCAAACTAAAGCTGGTATTATACGGATTGGTCATGATACTGGTTATTAGTTTAGTCGAAATGTGGTAATTGGTGATGGTCTAACTGTACAATCTATGAAAAGGCAACGCGTGTCAGGCTAACCTCTAAGATTCAATCCATCTATGTAGTAGCGTGCATATATTCTCACATTTCTAGTCTTATAATGTAACAGTTCTGCGATCAGGTGTCTTGCTTCTTACGTATGCAGATTACTTATATATATCACTCACAACTAGTGAAGCGAGCACAAAGGATTTTATAGAATGATAGTAAAGTATTTTCAATATGCCAATATCTTAAGAAACATGCGTCTATCCAGCTACCTAGCATATTCGTGACCTCAAATGCAAAAGAAACCCAGAAAAATTGAAAAGTGACTCCTATGACTGAGTGGTGGGGAGTAGAGTCAGAAATTACTGTTAGTCTAGGCGCTGCATAGGAAAAGGTAAAATTGACTCTATTACTTGGTTCTAGAGCATGATGTTTCATGAGGTGACGATGGTGGAGAATAGACGTGGCAATATTCAAGATAGCCAGGAAGAATACCGAGTGTTTTGCTCTTTCTGACCCTTTTTCTTTTTGCAAGTGACTAAAGCTGTAGTTGGTTATCTGTATATTATGTCGTGATCTCCTTACTACTATGTATGTAGCTTTAAATGATTGATACTACTTCTTACTGCTATGTAATGCGAATGCCTTCTCATCCGTTGATTTTCTCCAAGACCTTGCTCGAATCTAAGCCAAACCACGCCAGGTAAAGTTCTGGACGTATTCTGTTGTGTTCTTCGTGAAAGATCAAATGTAACCATAATTTTGCTATAAGCTAGCTTCGTATTGTCATGTGCTCTTGCCAAATGGCTGGGAAGACATCTGAAGGGGAATGCTTAGGCCATGTAGTTGGGGAACAAACAAATAGAATAAGACTACTACTGTGTAAGGCCGAGAAAGGGAGAGAGGCCTAAGAGAGTACGTATGAAGTAGCAATGCTGGGCGTACACCTTGAGCGTTCGATAGCTACAACCACCGCATCTTGCATCTTTTGATTTTGGGGGGGGGGGGGGGGTGTATGCAGCTCATCAGTTACCAAGAGGCGGGTCAAGGCCTTGTTTGTCTATCTTGTATGTTTGTGCATACTATTACATGTATATCTGTATTGTCTTGGGATATTAGGTCCTCCTGGCTAAGGATCAAGAAAGAAAGCTACGGACTGGCCCGGGAGTGTCACCAGCTTCTGATAACAACCATCCGTCCCAAAGAATGAAAAAGGAAAAAGAAAAAGAAAAGGAAAAAGGTACGGATTACTGATTGAGTCTTTAGCATCAGGATATTATAACCGATCTCCATAGTTGCAACTGTACATAAGATGGCGGTAGAAGCGAATGATGTCATATATTGTAACTAATATCTGACTTATATTGAGCTAATAAAGAAGCTTCTTTATGATATCAAGTCTGTCCAGTCTGTCGACTCCTGCTAGTATATTTCATTATAAGCAACCTCTAAACTTCAAGCTACTAGGGCCAGTAACAGAATCAAGTGAAGCAAAAAAATGGCCCAGGAAATTGAATAAGCGCGGGGCCGTGTCAACATCAAATGCAATCCATGCCGATTCCGACCGAGAAGTGCCGCACCAAAAGGAAGCTAGACTAATAGTAACAGCAACGATATGTAACTAATGTGTGGGTTGCAATTACAAAGGTCCATGCTACAACTAGGATAGAGGACGTTATGGCCGTTAGGTTAGGAGTTTCCGTACGAAAAGGATTTGGTCCTTTATGGAATTTTTTTATTGTCTGCTGTTTCCTGGCTTGTCTTGAGGTTTTTTTTATAATAAATAAGAATACTTTTGTGTTGTTTTTTTTTGAAAATTTTCCCCTGCCTATCCCCGTCTTTTCCTTTGTGTCTACCCCCAGCGTATTTAAGCGACTTTTTATTGCTCACCGTCACTTAAAGACTACTCTTAGTCCATGTTGAAGTCTTTTCGGGCTAGGTCATTATGAAAATATACTAATGGAGAATAAGTCAAAAAGAAAAAAATGTGAGATTTATTTGTGCTGTTTACTATTTGTTATTCGCTGCCCGGGAATTTAAACAGAGACAGATGCCAAGATTGTAGCTACTGTAATTTCAATGCTTACAGGTCCCCATTTCTTGGAATATGTATATATATTTTTTGATCATTAATCTTATTGAGTTTCTAGAACTATGAAGATACTTCTTGGAATATTGCTTTCTTTGGGACAAAATTTTTTAGCAAAGGACTAAACCGAACGGGAGCTCTCATTGTAGTCCGGCATGGCTGACGGCATAGTGATGCATATATCGATATACTACTGGACATATCAGTCACTGTGGCTAGCTGGCCAGCCATAGTAACGTGGCCGTGGTTTATTTATCTAAGACTCTATTTGAGATACAGCTTGTGATACAGTCCCACAAGGAAGTGCGTGTCCCCGTACATTGTCGAACTACGCTCAAAATCATGGCTTGATAGCCATAGTTATGACTAACAGTAATCTGTTGTGGCCGATGAATAGACGAAGACCGAGTCCGACCACCAACGGGACGGGACGTCTCTGATCTCGTGACCATGGCATGTAGTACTAGTACTAAAACACGTTGCTGTTTTGGTATTGACTAGCATGTCGTATGTTGATGTGGTGCGTTAGGTTATAATATCTCCCGTTTCCTTGCCATTGGCCTTATGTTTTCTTCCATAGCTCGATAGTAATTTACTGGAAGTCAATCACTACATACGCAAAGACACTGTTGCTCAAGAAAAGTATTAGTAGTAGATGGTCTATAAGTCAGATAATAAAAAGGGGGGGTGGGGGGGTGGGCGTGGTGGGACACTAAAGCCCACTGCAGCTACCTTGTTTATCCCGACCACATCATCGACCTCTTGAATATTAATTTCTTCGTGTATCGTAGTGTGTTGGTTCACCAAGCCAATCAGCCCTTGTATTAATCCAAAGGGGATCAGAGGAAGAAAACATGTAGCTCTGGTGGGTCCATATGCCGGTCAACTCAATACTATGATAAACAAGATGAAGATAATACATGAAGAAGATACCTAGGATCGATTACCAAGTGCGGCAAGGCATCATGAATTCTTGTCAGGTTCACGATCCCACTTCACGAATAAGCCTGGACCTCTCAGCTCCTATAGTGTGCCCTGAAAACTTTTGGCAGAGTTTGCCAGTCTCCACAGCATGATCCATCCATAAGTCAAAGTTTAGGAAGCGAGACATATATATTACGAAGTACGTAGCAGCACTATTCTACTTGCACCCTCATATTGCATTTGTAGCTACTATACATCATGTGTAAATTATACTAAAATCGCACTACCTTGCATAGCATTCTGTATATGTATATTGGGTGAAGCTCCGCCGGTCAAAGGAAGACGCCAAAGCTCCGACGTGGATCTGGATCATTATGGATGGATAATAATAGCATGATAAGCAACCAGGACCGACTTATGGAAGTGGTACGGGGGATGAATCATTCGTTTCTTTCATCATATAAGGCCAACATGGCTTCAGTAGTGCGTAGGTTTAGCTACAGACAGTTGTTTAGAAAATGGCGCGAAACGAGAGAGTGAAAGGACGATTCATTTATAGGTTGTAGGGTATTGTTGCCATTCGTGCTCGTATGGATGATAAAGGACAAAGTTTGTCGGATGTATGTGCAGAAACATGCCCTTTCTTCACAGGGCTCTAGATTACCGTACTTGAGTTGTACCATGGAGGGGAGTGGCCTTCTATATTAGTATCCATACAATCAATCATTCCAGACCATTAGTAGTAACTATAGATATGTATATGTAGTACTCTACCACAACTATCTCATGGTAAATAATAGATATATAAATGTATAGGAGCACATTTAATAATATTTGACGAAACAGATGCAGATAGCCCTGATGGGATAAATATTAAGGATCTATATAATGGCCCCCCTTCCCCCGTGCTGTAATCATGACTAACAATAGATAGACCGACTCTATATAGCAAATAAATTTCTGTGCGTCGTTTCTTGAAACTGAATGCCGATGCACGGTGGAGATGATGGACCGATACCTAGCGTCTTCAGTTGCCTAATTGCCTGGTAGAACGCACTGGAAGGGAAAACGTAGAATAAGAAGAAGCGCACGTTGCTGCCGTTACAGGAGGCATTTTCTAGGCTGCGTATTAACCAAAAAATATATATATATTTCTTTATTTAGGCCGCGTACTAATAAGGAAAGGCATGTTCATGGCCGTAGTTTTCACTGTAATGGAGGTTAGTAATCGCTGCTGCTACTGATACTACTGCTTGCCCAATGCAAAACAACTCCTGCAGCTAGCTAACTAACCTGTTCATGGAGAGAACAAGGAAAAACCTTCTTGTTTCCTTCTGGAAAACTCCGAGACCCTTGCCTTTTCTTTCCCCCAAATTGGATTGCATCCTCATCCCAGCCATGGCTGGGAACAAAAAGCATCATGATGCTACCAAGAAACCAAGTAGATAGCAAAGCGAGATGTAGTCGAAAGAAGAGTCCGCATTCGGTTAATGTTAAGTTTTTGTAGCATGTATTATTTCAACTAGTAGTGGTAGCAATACCTTGCTCTGAGCCTTGTATGGAAAGCTTCCATGGAAATAGATCCTATGGCTAAAGAAGATATAGAATCTTCTCGCGAGACCAGGTCTTGAAAGAGTCTCGGGTAAATAATTGTCCCCTGTTTTTCTAGCAGAAACGTGGTGCTCGGGTTCGGTGTTGTTTTTTTGAAAAAAAATTTAATTCACTGTTCGATTAGATGTTGACTATGACGAGATGATGGGTTCATTGTCGATGAATAACGACATGAAGATACAATCAGCGATTATTATGCTGGACTCCACTTCTACGGTAGCATGTAAACATTAGTAGTTAGACCTTAGCTACGTTCTGTGATGTAGAATTAGCAGTTGCCGTTCATTTCCTTTGATTTTTTGTAACTATAGCCTGCTTGGGTACAAACGATGATGTGGGTTATCCAACTTCGTTTTGTTCTTGTCAACCTTTTTTCTTCCCTGCTAGTCGTCAAATCCAAGCGGCCTTGCGTCTTACCAGGTCTATAGCCTCCCGAATAAGCTTTTTTCCCATCCGTTTTTGCTCGAACCACGCCCATAACCCCCAAAAAAGAAAAAGATAAAAAAACAGCTTTTCCGTTTTTAGATCCTTGCATCGGGTTATCTGGAGAGCCTTGACATCATCAACAAGCCGGTGTTGAGCCTTACCCAAGAGGACGCACATGACCATGGCCAGGCCACGTCCAGCATAATTGATTGATAGTATCACATCCATAGAAAGCCGTTTGAGAGACGATTTAGATCTCTGTTCAGATTTAAGAGTTCTGATCTCGATATGGACACTAACGGTCCCGGAATATTTGCGTACAAGTCCGCAGCCTCGGAGGCAAAAGCACACACCTTAAAAGTCGCCATGTTGACTAAAGAGGCCTGGACAAACTTGACAGATGCTGTTTCTTTTCTTAATTCGACTACTTTCGGGTCGCTAGCTGATCTATCAAGTCCAATCGTTCAGGTAATAGACTCGGCACTTAGCTGGTCAGTAAAAAGCCAACGGTGGAAAAGCAAGAACTAACTAACTGTTTTATCGCTAGAACCGTTTGCACAGTTTCGGAAACAGAATCTGACCTTTTTTGAAGAAAAAAAAAAACTTAAAAAGCTTGGCATTAACTCGCCTTGCCTCTCCAGCTACACAGTATGCTCATAGCTCAGTAGGGTACCTAGACACACCCCCTTCAAGCCAACCAAATTCCAGACTGATTAGACGCTCTTGGCATGGACAGTACAGTACGTACATCGAGTACACGACTACTTCATTACCATGGGCGCAGCTCGACAACTAGGACAACAAGTGGCAACGGACTCTTAGCAACAACATAACGACTTGGCCACCCCCGGATCGGGCCAAAGCTAGCTTGCCTTTCACGTCTTCGGAGTGTTACAACAACAGTCGAGCTGGGGAAGGCATGTGTGTGTTAATCACATAGATCACATATATGCGCTAGTATTCAAGCACGATGCTCGCTATTACTGTCCCCCTGCTGTAACTGATGCTGCAATAAGACCACGCCCCGGTTGAACACACCCCTTGCCAGCCCCCATGTAAGTTGACTGGGAAGCTCGACAAGCGTGAATGGCGGACTAAGATGGCTTTGCTGCTCTGTTGCTCTGATCACTGCTGGACTGTGTTTAGCTATTTCTTTTTCATTTTTTTCTTCATACTCGACTCGTTGTTTCAGCTAGTCTAGTCTATGACGGGAGATGTGAATAGTGTCAGCATCATACTGAGTGTCTATTTCAAAAGAAGCATTGCCGTAATATCTGGTTATCAAAAAGTCATCCTCACAGACAGAACCAGAGGCTAACAAAGAAAGTCCTTTAAGTTAGCAACAACATGGCAAGTAAGTTTATTCAGTTGCCAGAACAGACCGGCCCAAACCTGGTTGATTTTTGTTTCGAGCAAGCTTAGACTTTGATCTTCCTTTTCTTCTTTTCACCCTCCTCTGCCTCATCCGCCGCCGCCTGCATTTAGATCATGCGCTTTCTTTAAAATCACACCTAGTTGAGCTCTGTTTTCAAACGCCCCCATATAAAGAAGCTATCTTCGTCCACGCCTCTCTTTAACTACTACTAGTCTGTCCTTTCCTGTGATCCAGTGTTTCTTATTAACTTCTTCCCGTTCCAGTGCCACTCCTCATAACTTAATCTTTCACTCATCTACGCACTCACATCTACTGTTCAAGCCTACTATTTCCTTTACACACCATCGCCAACATAACCTTTCTCTACTACCACATTTATACATCAAAACGTACCGTTTATCCTGAGTAGCCACCTTTCAACTAAGCTGTGTTGCTACTACTCTTGCTGTTGTCCCTGTCAACACTACACGTGTTTTTTAGCGTAATATTGCTATCTTTAGATCCTCTCGTATTAAGAGGCTCGTTGGGTGGCTTCATTTTCTACGTTCACACGTAAATATGCCCTCCATCATTCCCCAGCCTGTTGTCGTGCCATGGGCCGGCTTAGCTCGGCCTGCCAGAAATGCTTCCACCAACAGACTTAAGGACATTCGTCAAGGCCTTGTTGATGTTAGCTTAAGAGACGAAATTCTTGCTACCTTCAAGCCCGGCATGTCTAAACTTCAGCTTCCTACCCTCCTTTTGTACGATGAGCCTGGACTCAGACTCTTTGAAGAGGTATGTTTTACGTATATCTCAAAATGTCACCCGAAACGAGGATCTGCAAATCTAATATGTACTCTAGATCACTTACCTTGATGAGTACTATCTCACCGGTTGCGAAATTGCCCTTCTTAAGCGCCACTCGGCCGAGATAGCTGAAAAAGTACCAGATGGCTCAATGATCATAGAATTGGGAAGTGGGTACGTGGTATATACAACATCAAAGCTCCTTAAGTCCATCATGCTGACCGATGTTACATATCTGCAGTAACCTCAGAAAAGTACGCTTGTTATTGGAGGCCTTCGAGACGAAGAAAAAGAATGTTGAGTATTATGCTCTTGACCTCTCACGTCCAGAGTTAGAGAGAACTATCAACCAACTACCGCATTTCACCTACGTCACTGTCTGCGGTCTTTGGGGCACTTACGATGACTGCCGAGCATGGCTCAAAACTCCCAATGTTGCTGTACGTGAGAAGACCGTTCTACACATGGGCTCTAGCTTGGGTAATTTTTCCCGAGCAGAGGCCACCGCCTTCCTTCGCAACTTTGGGGAGATATTGCGGCCAGGAGATCGCATGATTGTTGGACTTGATTCATGCATGGATCCCACGAAAGTCTAGTACGTATCTATAACTAAGCACGTTGTCTTTAACAGTTATTAACATGTTTGTAGCCATGCCTATAACGATAGCCAAGGCGTAACACACCAGTAAGTCAACACAGTATACTATCCGAAGCTTAAACTTGAGCCAACCATTGTAACACTATACTCTTAGATTCATTCTCAATGGACTGAACCACGTTAACCGTATCTTTGGCCACGATATCTTCAACGTGTCTGACTGGCAAGTGATCGGCGAGTATATCTATGATCACACAGGTGGTCGTCACCAAGCATCGTATAGTCCGAAGAAGGACGTAATGGTGATGGGTTCCTTGATAACTCCGCGAGACCGTATCTTCATTGAACAGAGTCTCAAATACTCTCACAAAGAATCAACCAGCCTTTGGAACGATGCTGGCTTCCGCCAAACTGATCTTTGGACGAAAGGCTCGATGTACGGTTAGTGTTCAAGCCCAATTAGTACACAGTCGCTTGGCATTGAATACCAGCGTGCTTACAATAAACTCCACAATATAAGCTGCTAGTACTAACATAAACCCCAATGCGCAGGTCTTCATATGGTTGAGAAAACCAGTGTTCCTTACAACCCTCTTCCATCAATCTACGCCGCAACAGCTCCAACCATGGAAGAATGGAATGCCCTTTGGGCAACATGGGATATACTGACTACTGAAATGCTTTCCTCGGCCCAGCTTCTCGAAAAGCCAATCAAACTAAGAAACGCATGCATATTTTACCTCGGTCACATCCCAACCTTTTTAGATATTCAGCTCACCAAGACCACTGGCACACAACCAACTCAGCCACTATACTACTACGATATATTTGAGAGAGGTATCGATCCTGACGTGGACAACCCTGAACACTGCCATAACCACTCCGAAATTCCGGCTGAATGGCCGTCGGCACATGAAATCCTTACATACCAGTCCAGAGTTCGCGACCGCTTAGCAAGTTTCTATGAACATGGCACTTGCGCCATTCCTCGAGACATCGCTCGGGGTATCTGGGCTAGTTTCGAGCACGAGATCATGCACATCGAGACCTTTCTGTACATGATGCTGCAAAGTGACAAAAGTTTACCCCCGCCGTCCCGTCCTAAACCAGATTTTGCTGCTATGGCAAATGAAGCTCGTGTTCAAAGAGTTGAGAATAAATGGCATAATGTGCCCGAACAGGATATCACCATCGGTATCGATGATCCCGATGATGGTACTGATGACGTAGCATTTGGTTGGTAAGTTGCACAGAAAACAAAATTTGTTCTTACATTGACTTATAACTAACAACCGAGCGCAGGGATAATGAAAAGCCTCAGCGTAGAACTCATGTAAAGGCATTTCAGGCCAAAGGTCGTGCTATAACCAACGAAGAGGTAACTTCAAGCAGTATCGTTTACTATACAGCCACGACATGACACTAATCAAGTAATTATAGTACGCTCGTTTCATGTATGCACAAGGAATGACCACGCTTCCAGCTTGCTGGGTCGAACTTTCTTCAGTTCCAAGCTCGACTTCTGAGATAGGCTGCCGTGACTGCGATGGTCTGGGCAATGAGCTTCCAACTTCGTTTATAGCCAACAAAGCTGTTAGAACTGTATATGGCCCTGTCCCGTTAGAGCAAGCTCTAGACTGGCCGATATTTGCTTCATTCAACGAGCTTGAAGAGTGTGCCAAGTTTATGGGAGGTCGTATTCCAACCTTTGCAGAAACTCGCAGCATCTATTCTCATGTTAGCCGCATGAAGAAACGCGAAGCAGAAAGAAGTATCAATCTCGTCGATGGGTAAGTTGTCTACATTGGATGAATCAAGAAAACAGGGTACTAACGCCTACCATCAGTAACTTTGACAACGTGTCTGCTTCTGGATCTTACTCGTCTACCTCAACTGATGATAGCATCGGTAACCAAGATCATCTGTTTGTTGATCTGGATGGTGCTAACGTTGGTTTCCGTAACTGGCACCCTGTGCCAGTCACAAACACTGGAAACAAGCTAGCAGGTCAGTCCGAGCTTGGTGGTGTTTGGGAATGGACTAGCACAGCTCTCCGCAAGTACCCTGGTTTCAATGCGATGAAGCTATACCCCGGATATACTGCCGACTTCTTCGATGGTAAGCACAACATTGTACAAGGTGGATCATGGGCAACACACCCCCGTATTGCCGGTCGCAAATCTTTGTAAGTTAACCCTCTGTCCTCTATCATCATATCGAATCACGCGTTAATTGCTAACTTGATGTAGTGTAAACTGGTACCAATGCAACTACAAGTACGCTTGGGTTGGTGCTCGTATAGTGCGTGACATCTAATACGTTGAATGCGGGTGACAGAGCCTCATCATAAATATTATCTTTACAAGTTATTTTGACGGTGGGCACTATGATAGAACATAGACTGTCAAATTTTAGAGCATATTCAGGCGCATGACACAAGTGGTTTACTTATCACTTGTTTGGGCAATCAAGCATCAAAAGGGACTATTCATGGCTAGGTTTAGTCGCATGAAAGCATTAATACTGAATATTTTAACAATGGACAATGGACGGAAGACACGGGCAATATATAGACTGGATTTGTTTTCTTTTTAATACACAATTATACAACTATAGATTTCTTTTATCGCTGTTATACTGTAGAGACATACGATTGCAACACCATAATTTTTTTTGATTGATTTTTTCATCTACTAGATGCAATTCCAATTTGAACCTTATCTAGAATATGTTGTGGCGTGAGAGTACCATAGATCTCGATGAGTTGCTCTGTAACATAGCTAGGAGGCTTGATGCCGTTTTCGGTTATGAGGCTAGTGATATATGTGTGGTCCTAGTGATTGAAGTCAGTACTTGTCAATATGTGTACTTCCGGCACTCGTTTTTTGCGAAAACGTCTTACCGTCCAATCTACAGGGTTTTCCGGTTGACAGCTGCTCTGGTCCTTTCTAAAATCAAGCAGGCTATGAGAACAGCCCAGGTCATTGTCGTCCTGGTATCTGGGAAGACGACGCAAGAACTTATGTTCTTCAGCTGCAACGTAGAACGAGATAGGTGGGTTGGCATGGCGGGCTAATCTAGCGATCTGTAGAGTTCCCAAGCGCGAAATAATACCACCGTCCTGGGTTACAGCTTCAGCGCCGACAAAGACGACGTGAACTTGTCGTAACATGTCCATGACATGAGCTACAGCAGCACTTGGGATCTCGGCCACTGAGATTCCCTCCTTGCGCAGTCTGTTGACGATACGGTCGCTCTCCTCCACTCTCCAGGCATCGCGCACGTAGACGACCTTGAAGCGAACAGTGCCGTTGTTGCGGGCCTTGGACTCCTTAGCGGCCTTGACGAGCAAGGTTGAAACGGTTCTAGATGCGCCGTGCGTTAATACACACTGGCCGTCTCGCACAAAACGCCAGCCGGCAGCTGCGATGCGATCTCTCGCCTCGCGTGCGCGTTGGGCAAAAAGGCTTCCGTTTTGCACGAGGGCAGCACGTAGTGCGTCAAACGATACGGCAGGCCCGCCACGCACGGAGCCCTCCTGCTGCTTGAGCGACGACAGCAGGAACTGCTGAAAGAGGTCGGTGCCGGCCGTAAGTGGCAGCGGGTTACGGACGGAATCTTTCAAGAGGTTGGAGTACTTCGTAGTGGTTTCGAGGGTTTCGAATACAGTGGATGTACTGTGAGCGTTGAGCATGGCGATTAGGGCCTCGATAGCGGCCACGGGCTGCGTCAAGTCATTGTTCTCGGCCAGGAGACTGTTGTAGCAGTTGACAATGTCAAAGTCTGTGATGGGCTTAGTGCGCAGTTCCAAAGACACCGCCGTAGAGTCTTTTTGGGTAAATAAAACAATGAAGCACCAGCTAGTTAGCCTCGGCTTGTCGAGTAATGATGGATGGCGATCACCCTGCCTATCTTTTGCTTGGCTTTCTCCAGAGGCGTGACTCACCAGTGGCTTCAATGACTTCCATTGCTATATACGAATGCGGCTTCTCTATAAACGTAGTAATATAACAGAGTTGGTGGACGTTGGTGATAGTTTAGAGTGTTTTATGACGTTCTAGTCAAAGTCAATTGCGCCTGCAATGAGTCAGTCGCAATAGGTCAAATGAAGTCGACTGCCCATTAACTACGTAGTTTCTTTTTTCCGAGTGGTGTATAAACTAGATTACAGTCTGACCACCCCACTATTCTTTTGCTACACTTTTGCGACAAGAGGGTTATATAAGGGCCTGGTAGACCCTAAGAAGTTAATTTTCGACAAAGATAGCAATTATTAGTTGCTGTGTAATTGAAACCGGTAAATCGAAATGGTTCGACATGAATAAACTGTTTTTGGGTGAACTTCATCACCTTTAAACAACCCTGCCAATTATTGCCAGCTTTTAACACGACCCGCTGGAGCCAGATCCTAGCACGGCTTATCTTATCGGCTGGCCTAGTAGTTTATCTTGCGACTAGCTTAGCTTAGCACTGGTACGCCAAATACCTGCCGTATTTGCCTTTGCTGATTTGCCGTTGCGAAGAAAGCCCCAAGGAGGTTTGCATTAGCTGGAGGCTGCATATTATGCAAAGCTATCTGAAAATCGGCCTCCTGGAGCATGATATGAGTGAGCTGAGTTCCTGCATTTATTGCTGGCATAATCACTACACCTGTTTGTTTCAGTTGCATACTAAACCAAACTCTCAATATCGCCAATCATCCATTAGCAGAAGCCCCTTTTACCAGGACGCAGCTGGACTAACAATATACCTGTGCAGGCACTGTCATTTATACCATCTTTTATCCCATTGCGCCCTAAAATACAAACTTGCTCCTCTCAGCTGTCGATTATAATACATAGTCTTCACTGCTTTACCTGCCCTCTATCTATCATCATCAGAATGGACATGATCGATCCCGCCACTGGCCAGCGGTTGCCTTCAGACGCTATAATCCGCGTTCTGTTTGTTGCCAACACAGTTCACGTCTACAATATCCCGCCCCTGGCGTCGACCAAGGGCCACATGGCAGCGTCCTGGACGGCAGATCCGGGTCGCCACATCTTCTCGGCACGGCTGCGGGTCGTCGAAACGTCGTACGAAAAGGCCGGCACCGACTTTGTCAAGGTGGACGTACTGCTAGAAGACCCGAGCTCTGGCCAGCTGTTTGCTGCCGCGCCGTACACAGCAGCTACCGTGGTCGAATCTGCGCTGGACAGCTCACGCTTCTTTGCTGTTAGGGTCCAGGACCCGTCGGGCCGTAAGGCGATGCTCGGCGCTGGCTTCGAGGAGCGCAGCGAGGCGTTTGATTTTAGCATTGCCATGCAGGATGCACGCAAAGCTCTAGGAATTGATATCTTGACCGGCGCAACGGCCACTGGTCGTGCTAAGGGTAATTCCAGCAGCTCAGCAGTACCGGAAGAGCCCAAGAAAGACTATAGCCTGAAGGCTGGCGAGACCATTACTATCAACCTAGGCGGCAAGTTCGGGAAACGCTCGTCAAGGCATGCAGATCAGACTAGCGACGGCGGTAGTAGCAGCGACTTTTCTGGCTTCTCGCTACCTCCACCGCCAGGGTCTTCGTTTATGGCATTGCCTCCTAACGCAGCTGATGTACGAAACCGACAGAAACAGGCTGCTAAGGACTTGGGCTTTGATGATGGTGAGCATAACGAGTTTCTTTGAGAGGGGGTCGAAGCTTAGTTCAACTGGCTATGAAATGTACTTAACCATATAGATATATACACCAATTTTTTTTCTGGAGCACCCTTTCTTACAGTACAAAGTAGTAGTAAAACAGTACTCACATAGCTTTGTTCACACTACACCAGCCCTTGCATGAACCACAGTGCTTTGAATGATTATTATGGCTCGAATTGTGAAAATAAAATAAATTTAAATCTACAACTGTAGTGTGTTGTGCATATGTATCTGACACGTATATATGTACTTGATTTTCGTTTTATCGCAATCCTGAACTGACAATAAGATAAAACCAACTAAATGCAGATATACCATAGTAAAGGACATAACAAAACGAAAGGTAGAAACTTTTCACAATACAAAATATTTCGTGGAAGAAAGAATACACATGCTCTGACGGCGCTTCTGGAGACTTGCCGAGTCTAGAGTATCTATTAGCGACGAGATGCAAGATTTATCCTCGGTCATGATGAATGGGCTAGTCGGGCACGAGCTAGCAGACATAGTTTCAACATTTAGAGGGGTAGCAACGGCAAGTCCTGCATTAGCTTCTGCCTCTGCCATGATCGAGTCCCAGCATGCCTCGTCAGAGTCTAGCGACAGGGTGTCCTCGCGGATACTAAAGTCCTCGCAGACACCAGAGGCAGCTTCCATGGCGGCGATGTTTTGGTGCGAGACTTCGAGCTGTTCCGAAAGCTGATCTGGCTGCGGCTGAGCCTGCACAATTGGAGACACTGAAATGTCCATGGACATGATAGGGTTCACAAGGGAACTGTATTCGGGCCGTGGGTGGCTGGCAAGGAGAGAGCTCCAGCTACTATGACTAACAGCAGCGGATATTCGTCTATACATGCGCTGCTGATACTCCTCCTGAACAAACTGACGGCGGCGTATCTCGAGAGTGAACTGGTTAATGCGGGCCATCAGGCAATTCTGAACATTTATTGAATCCGACACTTCTTTCTGTAGCTTCGTCGTCTTGTTACGCAGAGGGCGCAACTTGCGGTAGCCCAAGTCATACCCAACTTGTAGACTGGCAAGCTGATGAATCAACTGCTCAACTTTTATTTGCTCGAAAATAAGGGTGTCGTTGAGGTACTGCCATTCCGAGACAAGATTCTGATGTGGGATCTGCGCCAGAGTGGCAGCAACGGCAGCTGGAGAGGTTGGTGAATAGACGGGATGTAAGCGTTTCTTGCTTCTGTGCTGCTTCTTGTGACCTCTCATAGAGGTCGGCGAAGTATAGGAGGTAGAGATTGGAGCTGGAACCATTGTGGAAGAAGTACAAGAAGTTTGGACGGAAGAAACAGTACACTAAAGCTTTGAGATATATGAACAGAAGACGGGAAACCAATGTTGCAATATTCAAGGACTAATCAAAAGGGGTATGTATGGTATCTTATACGTCATGACGCCGACAGAAATAGATTTGGAGAGCATAGCCCAAGTCATATATAGTCGGTGACTCTCGTATCACACTCATTATATTCGTGTTTTGGTTTAATTTGGAACAAGATCAAAAGACGGTGCAAGGAAAGTGCAGTAACGGGCTTTGAGCTGACTCTCGTGAGTTTTGGCCCCAAAACTAGCGGCAACCTCGCAACCTGGTCAACAATCAGGCAGCGGTAGTCCTTCAAAGAAACAGAACAGGTTTCTTTGTCCGAGATATCACTGAAACGCCCTGATTTATTAGGAGACTCTAGTTTCGCGGGGGTATGTTATGTGCTTCACTTTAATGATATACTATGAGAACGATCATCTTTTTCTCAAAATTACTAAACATTTACTACTTTGAGACTCATATATACATATAGTATATATACTCTTACTTTCACATTTATCTTGGCTAATACTTCTATAGTTTATGCCTGCAATAGATCATACTATGTAAGTAGCCATAGTAGTATGTGCTAACGATGTTGAAAGTCTAAAGACGAAGGGTTAAGTCAATAAATAATTTACAAAAAATGAAGCTGGATTTTCATTGGCCACCTTTGCTGATCCCTTACAGGCCTTCCTATTCAATAAGGCAATTAGCAAACTTGTCAAAGAAGAATGCTAGGCTCAAACTATACTATGATTCAATGCAGCTCCTTATTTCAGGATCGCCCTTTTCTTTAGTACTACTACTTTCAATGTTGGTTTTTGGTTCGAATCTAAACCAACCACACAGCGCTACCTTCTTTGTTCTTTCAGAAAGTCTTCTGTTTAGACTAGACTTCGAAGGACATATGATCTTCTAGAAGAGTTGTTATAACTGAGGCATGGAAGTTAAGATGTATGTCCGGTTGGTACATAAACGCTCCAGTCTTTGAGCAAAGTCAACCCTTCTGCACCATTCTCGTAAATCAAAAGAAGATTTACCTTTTATCCGATTTAAGGTGACAAAGAACAGAAAATAGGCAACGTGTGAACCGTGTGATCGAATGTTTAGTTGTTAACCACACCTTCTATCTATCTCACTGGTACTAAGTACTCCAAGTCACCATGTATCCCTAATATAGATATTTACCGAAATCTGTAGAAGCTAGTAGCACAGATTATGTTGATACTTTATCAACAACTAATAAGGCTAATATATTTCATGCTGTTGAAAAAGGGCACAATTAGTTCCATCTCGGTGGCCGACATCCTTCATTTATAAATTGAACTCGACGTATCTCAGAGGATCTCACAAAGTCGCCAAAGACCAGCGTTCTTAGCTTCCGAGCGAACGATCTTGACCTCAAAATTGCTAATTGCTCTATTTAACTCTGCATATCTAGTCTTATAACCACTTTTCTACGTGAGGTCGTTTTACCCACATATGCACAAGGGAGACATTGCTCATCATATTCATAAAGTTGTATCGTGACACTTCCGCAGCAAGAAACTGCATAATGAAAATAGCTTCTTCCATCTAGCCGGGCATGATGAGGTACCTCACCATGAGGCCTACCTTGGCGGTGCCATCACCTGTGAAACAAAGATTGCCTGCATATGCAATACGCCTTTGATGGGTTCTCTTGCCGTAGCCGTGTAATTGTCCGCTTTGACAAGTCGCTTAGAGGTCGCCGCTCCTACACTTTGAAGTATGGCATGTAGATGTCGACGACACCATCTAACAATGTCAAGGACTCGAGTAAGTTGAATCTATAAGTATTATACAGAATTGAAATGCGACGTACAATCTCTACGGCATGAAGTATGCTTAGCACCACCCGCGGCACGACATGCTCGGGTGTCATTTGGTTGATATTATGCACGTTTCCCACATCCTGCCAGTTGCTCAAAGGCGTGACTTCCTGGCCGTTTGGCAAATGCGAAATATTGTAGTCCTGGCAGAAGAAACAGCGTATGGTACATAGTACAGCCGGTAAAAGAAACAGCGCCGCTGCCATAGTGGTGGCCCTTGGAGGCTAAGCTCCTCCGAAGGGTTATCACATTGACTCGCGCTTTTTCGCTAACCAGGCAAAAGCCTCGTTCTTAGAACCGGTCCGCTTTGTGTGGCTGCAGAAGATGCCACCATAAGCGGTGATGGAGTGCTAGTCGCGAAATCTCTAGCAATAGATCTAGCTTGTAATTTAGACAACTGTGATATTTCAAAGCGCGTAAGTAAGAACGGATCAACATTAAATAAGCACGAAACAATATATATGTGCTATCAAACAACGTCCGTTAGACGGGAAGTGGAAGGTATGCTTAATTTTGGAAAGATCAGGTTATCAAGATGAGACGGATTCGTGCAACTTCACTGTTCTCCTACATCCTACTATATAGATCCCTCGAGAAAGTCATTCGGTATGCAGCTGGGCTTCCCAGTACATGTAAATAATGCTAATAGGCAACTTATTTTCCATTTTAAACATGACTTACTAGCTACCCTTTAGACACGCGTAGAAGCAGTTGATGGCGATGCTGGCTTATATAGAGGATCGCATCGTTTCCCATTTCCTATAATTTGATAATGGGTCTCTTCTAGACATAGAGTTTTAGTAATGGTGTGGCCTATCGTGCCAAACTGTAGTTTGTAGTGAGTTCAACAATAGTTGATGCGGTATGGGAACGTAGATCGATAGCAGATAGACATCAAGCTTTCAAACGTAAATTCATGAATTTGCTCAATCTGTTATGTAGGTAGATATAGTTAATAGTGCTCAGTACTAATAATATATAAAGACAATACATGCCTGCTTCTGGTGGTACAATGATTGATATGATGTGCCTTCTTAGCGGCCGCTGGCTGGGTCTTAAAGTCAGTGTTTTGTAGTAGTTATATTCTTTTCATATTACAACTGTTATGGAAGTCTACTAGTAGTGACTAAATGATTTACTGTGAGGGGAGTACACCCTTACCATCAAGCAAGGCCAAACTGTAGCTTCAATCTTTTCCCCACAAGTTCTCTATGTTATTGGGCTAGAATATCTCAGCATATTCCAATATCCATCTCCTAAACCTTGTTAGCAATGCTAAAGCTCATTATATCAAGACAAAAAAGTACTAAAACACACAAAAAAAACACAGATAAGTAGTACGTCACATCTATTCAAACAAAGTTCTCCAGTTGATCATCCTTCGCTTGGTAGCCACTTCAACCAGTACGTCCTTGCTGACTGTGATCGACCATGCCTTCTTCGGCCATCTTGCCACTCACATTCCGACGTCCATAGCCTGCCGATGCCTGCGCGTCATAATCATTACCAGACGATACTTGTCTGTCTCCTCCAATGGCCGTTATAAGACGCGGCCCTTCGCCTAAGGCGCCGTAGGGTTTAGTCGAAAACGCAGCATCGTCTTGGATAGACGTTTTGCGATATCCAGTTGCAAGTGGAACAAGCGTTGGCAAGGGAATTGGGCGGTGGTTCTCGATGGGAGATGACTTGCCATATGTATGGCCATCCATTTGGTTCTTAGGAATATCGGCTGACTTCTGGGCCGCAATAATCTGCTCTGGGGGGCTATATCTAGACGCAGGATTAAGTTTCAATGGGTTGGGGCGCGCCGAGTTCATGTATGCATCTTCTTGATCATTATCGCTTCCCATCATATCGTCCTCGTCAGAGCCATCGCACAGCTGCTGAAGAGCCTCATATGATCTCTTGACTCGCATGTCCTCGCTATTAAGCCGCTTTTGAGTACGTCCAATGAGTGAATCGGAAGGCATCCAAGCTTCCGTAAACTTGGGAGTACGTAACGGTGTTTCTGGATGATATTGACTAGTAGTAGGGCGACTCTGGCCAGCAAAAGGGTGATCGTTGCTGGTTGTAGGATGGCTCTGGTTGTATGAGGGAGGATCATAGCTAGTTGGCGGATAATATTTGGCAGGGGATTGTTGACGAGTGGTATTGTAATTGTGTGGGGATGAATATCCGGTGCTCGGGCGAGACTTTGTTGGTGAGATATCGCGAGGTGTGTAGAAAGCAGTGGGTGAATATTGCTTCGTTGGCGAAGATGCAACAGAGTTTACATCTACATATGCTCCTGGCTTGCTGGATGTCGAGGGTCTAGAGTAGTCTAAGGAATCACGCATATCTCTGGTACCAGGAAGAACTTGGTATTGACGACTAGGAAGATTAATGCGCGAGTCGTTTTTCAAACTTCCACCATCAGAGGATCCGCTCATACATTCCAAAAATGGGATACTCCGGCGAGGACTATCCAATTCGGCCGTGTGTAACCTGTGCATTTCAGATGAATCAATCATATCCTTACGGACAGAGTCAGCCGACAAGTTAGATGCAACTGACGATTTGCTCTTCTTGTGACGCTTCTTGCGGCCAGTGTACCTTGGGACAAGAGGGTTCAAATCTGGCGGTAGCTTAGCAATCTTGTTAAACATGAAGCCAAGCCATGCTGAAATGAACATTGAAAAGGTATATAGGCCAACAGCGCCAATTAGGCCGAAATAAGCTGCCGAGACAAGAGTCGGTAGGAAATTGGAGTTCATAAAAGTCGACCAACGATTGCGGTCGCGGCTAGCAACGATAATGCCAAAAACGTAGACACCAATAGCACCAAGGTCAGCCAAGACAGAGAAGAGCTGGTAAGCGGCAGATGATGCTGGCGACCTGCCGCCAGCACGGCGAGAGTGATGGTAAACGGAATAGCAGCAGTGACAAGACGCCACACCGCTCTATACATTTATTAGTTTTTGTCGTTAGTCTTCTAGTTAACGTATAGGAAAACATACTGATATCCGAATCATCCAAGCCGTCATTGCGGGGACCTTAGTCAGGACAATAAATAGGAACAATATACCAATGGCTACGATGACACCAAATACCCGAGCAATTAGCTGAACCACGCGCATAGATTTAATCAGCGCCTTAGATCTATTGTTGATCTGCACGTATGTCCCAATCTGCAGCGGTTGAGATACATATGCATCGGGGTGTATATTGAAGGAGACATAGGGACCTTCTTGCTCAGGTTTTTGGGTTTTCTTGGCCCAGCTTTCGCGTGTGACCGCTTTTGGATCGAATGGTCGCTCCGGACTCAGAAGCCCGCCTGTCTCTGTCGTGAGAAGAGGTTTCCCGTACATACCGGGCAGTCCTCTATAGCTCTCGGTCCGTCAGTGATTCGACTTGTTTGGTTGAGCTTTAGGCTTAGATGCTAGGGTATGTAGTTGCGATATCCCAAAGTTTGAAAAACTAGCCGCCAATGGCCTCTTGATTGCCGTAGTAATGAAACAACAGGCGCAATAAAAATAATGTATGCCTCAGTCAAGGAAGAATTGAGAGCCAAGATGATGATAAATAAGAAAACCCCGCCAAGTTTCAAACTGCTGCTGCTGTAGTTGTTTGTCTAGACTATAATCCGACCTTTGGTCACGAGCAGGCAAATGGATGAGCCCGAAGATGAACTTCAATAAAAAAATATAACAACGGGTGACTAGGCTGGATAACAACAGAAGAAACGGGAGCAGCTAATTTATAAAATTGCAGATTGTTTTCTTTGGTGACTCGCTCTATGGTGTGGCCCTCGTATTACACAACTCTATCATTTCGCTGCAGCTGGAAGGGTTGAGGTGTCTTGCGGTGTGCTGGCTAAACAAACTTTAGGTTGGCACGACAACGTGCAAGAAAAGCATAAACATTGTGATGCGATAAAGCTGCTTAGTAAGTAAAAAAATCAGGGCTACCTTAATCTTGAACCGGCCCACTTATTGTAGCCATTCAGGAAGCTGAACAACATATTGTATGCAGCAGATAATGAATAGATAGTAGTATATTTGTGCCCAGGTTTAACAAGCCGGCGCCTTTTCTTCGTCTTTGAAGAGTCACAGGACTAGCTAGTGCATGAAGCTATTGCCAATTGCCTACATCTATCCGTACTTTACGTTCTGTTAAGGATAAAGACTAAATACAGGCATAAGTGAGGTTCAGTCAAGCAAGCTCGTTCGAGCTGCTGGGTGACAAATCAAGACTCAAACCAAATACCATACACGATGATGCTTTGCGTGAACCAGCAACTATTGCTCATGCTGGCACGACCCTCAACGGGCTTAACATCCACGAGGCGCGCATTTTCTAGCTCGACTATGCGCCAATTGCGTATGGCTGTGGTAGGCGCAGGCCCAGCTGGTTTTTATACAGCACAAAAAGTCTTCGCGCGTATTCCAAGCGCCAAGATTGATATGTATGAGCGGTTACCAGTGCCATATGGACTAAGCCGGTTTGGTGTTGCGCCTGATCACCCAGAGGTCAAAGTAAGACAACTGCCATTTTGTGTAAACTTTAGGTGTATATGATACTAATTGGCTTCTTATATTCTTATGCTTGGAGCTAGAACTGTCAGGATAAGTTTGAAGAAATCGCAACTTTGCCAGGCTTCAACTATATCGGAAATGTATCAGTTGGTAATTCACATGGCTTTCCCGAAACATCGCACATTCCACTGAAGGCTCTACTGGATAACTACGATGCTGTGTCATTATCGTATGGCGCACCTTTTGACCGCCAGCTTGGCATCCCGGGCGAATCTGAACTATCCGGTATCTATGCGGCCCGCGAGTTCGTATCATGGTATAATGGCTACCCTGGCTTTGAGCTTGATTTCGGTCTCTCTGAGGCAGAGGATGCTGTTATTATTGGCCATGGAAACGTAGCTTTGGATATAGCTCGGATTTTGCTCACCAATGTTGATATTCTGCGTAAAACTGATATCACACAAAATGCTTTGCAGCAGCTATCCCACAGTCGAGTAAAACGGGTACATATCATTGGCCGTCGTGGCCCTATGCAAGTACGAATGGTAGCAACCTTAATTTCCGTACATGCCCTTTCACTAACACAGCTGCATAGGTACGATTGACTATCAAAGAATTGCGAGAGCTCATGACGATATCGGATGTACAATTTCAATCCATAGATGCTCAACTTTTACCACAAGATACAAAAGAACTGCCAAGACAGTACAGGCGTCTAATGGGTCTTTTAAGAAACCCCAAAGGCGATACAACCGGAAGAGAACCCAAATCAGTATCATTGGACTTTTGTCTTGACCCAGTAGCCTTTCATGGCAAGAATGGTAAAGTTCAAAGCACTACATTTGACAAGACTGTCCTGACTCAACAGTTTGATCCAAATTCTACTGTCAGCAGATCCGGTAACCGGGTTGAAATCAAGTCTGATCTTGTCTTTAAATCTATTGGATATAAGTCCGTAGCTCTAGAGGGCTTCCAAAATGCCAATGTAGGGTTTGATACAGAACGTGGAGTCATTAAGAATGACGGCGCTGGCCGAGTCTTCAAAGCCTCCGCCGAAAACGAGCAGCTCCCTGGTCTCTACTGCTCGGGCTGGGCTAAAAGAGGTCCAGTTGGTATCATTGCCTCAACTATGAACGATGGCTTTACAACAGCCGAATCTATCGTCACAGATTGGGAAAATGGTCTCAAATTCTTGGGTGAACGTTCTCAAAAGTCTGGCTGGGCAGGCGTACGAAAGGATCTTTCTGGTCACAATGATATAAATCCGGTTGATTGGAATGACTGGCAGAAAATTGATGAAGCTGAACGCCTTAAAGGTGCTATGATGGGAAAAGAGCGTGAGAAATTCATCAGGACAGCACAGATGCTGTCCGTCGTGTCATAAGTAGACTTATGTACATATATAAATATTGACAGGACACTAGGAAATAATAAAAGACGAGGTTGTCGCAAGGTGCCATTAAGTTTTTTTTCAAGCCCTTAGACCACTTTAAGCAAGAAATAGACGTGAAGTTAGTTGTATTACATTCTAGTTATGCAATTCAGCCAAATTACTGCTTATACATGATATCATATTTACTTGAGATTTACTTCAGCTTCTCAATTAGCTCTGGGACAGCCTCGAATAGATCTCCTACTAAGCCAACATCGGCAACCTGGAAGATTGGCGCGTCTTCATCTTTGTTGATGGCAGCAATCACTTTGCTGTCCTTCATGCCAGCTAGATGTTGAATGGCACCAGATATTCCGACAGCAACATAGAGTTGGGGAGTAACAACCTTTCCGGTTTGGCCAACCTGGAGACTATTGTCGGCGAATCCACTGTCGACAGCTGCTCTGGAAGCACCGATAGCAGCGCCGAGACTATCAGCTAGAGGCACCATGACCCGGTCGAACTCCTCCTTGGACTTCAGCCCACGGCCACCGGAAACAACACGGCCAGCAGTGGCAAGGTCGGGACGGTCAGACTTGGCAAGATCCTCCGATACCCATTCGGTAGTGGTCTCAGCCTTGGGATCAACGCCATGCTCAACGGTGGCGAAACCACCGTCTAACACCGCAGACGGGAAAGCCGAACCACGGACAGTGATGATTTTGATAGGATCGGAGGACTCGACCGTAGCAATGGCGTTTCCAGCATAGATAGGGCGTACGAATGTGTTCTCACTCTTGATGGACGTGACATCTGAGATCTGCTGAAGGTCGAGGAGCGCAGCCACGCGAGGCATGAGATTTTTACCGAAGGAAGAGTGGACAGAGATGACGTGTGTGTAGCCACCCTTTTTGATATTTTCAACAAGTAGAGGTGCAAAGTTCTCAGGAAGACCCTAGATGAACCAAATATGGGTGTTAATGTGAAGTATACGTAAGATTTTTAGGGTCAGACCATGTCTAGAGTTCTTCTTCCACCAAGATATACCTTGTCGTATGTGGGGTTGCTGACGGCGATAATCTTTTCGACACCCTCTATCTTTGAGGCAATTTGAGCAACAGCAGTCGCATCACCGCCGGCAACAAGTCCATGAACAGAGCCGCCGAGCTTCTGGGCAGCGACAAGAGCGCTTAGCGAACTAGCATTAAGCTGGCCATTGCGGTGTTCGAGGAGGGCAAGCGTTGAGAGCTGATGCTTCAAGAGAGACACCCTGCGGAAACCCTTCGAAGCAGCTGCAAAGGCGGGTCTGATGCTCTGAGGAAGCATGATGAGCTGTATTGAATGGTCGTCGAGTATTGATTACGGTGGTATGTTTCTGGACTAAAAAGCAGGCTGGATTAGGCGCTTGAAACAAGCTTTCGATATATATTTGAAAGCTTTAAGCAGCAATTGTAAGCGCAGTATTACTGATGATGCAATGTAGTTCGGCTAGATCTGATAATCGTAGATCAAGCGTAACGTAAAGTCTTAGGTTGGACCGAGGCTCTGTTCTAATTTTTTTCATTTGAAAACGGGGTCTCACAAAGTCATCGACTTTAGTCACGGCCAATGTAGGAATAGCCTAATTATTTACGGCTCAAGCTTAGTTGATATATGATTCGTGCTTTCCAAACTAAACAACACTTATGAAAATTGAGTAAAGTAATAATGCCTGAGCACTGTGTGACTAAGCAAGGCAGTCAGAGTTGCGCCCAAAAGTATACAGACAGGTTTGACAGATCCTTAGACTAATGGCTGTAAAATCCACAAACGCGACCGAGTTAAGTCCAGCCTTGCCAAGCGAAAATAGAGCAGCTTCCTATCGCGATCGTGTCAGCTACATTCTATCGCACATCAATAACCCAAATTCGATTATCGACAATAAGGTTGCGCATCCATAGCCGCAACTATCACCATCGTGTTATATAGTCAGTCGTTAGATCGATACGCGACTCTTTTAATTTATCTATTGCACCACGAGCTCTGCTGGATATCGACGTTGTTGCGTAGTCTCATTTATTTCGTCCTCCCTATTATCTACAGCGGCGCCAACAGCTCTACACTACACATATTGCTGCCCGCTATGGAAGAAACAAGTGCATCCACCTCGCCAAATGCTGCGGCCTCGCCTAAGGAGGCCGATGCTCTTGCTCAGATATCAAATGTTGAAGAAAATGGCGGTTAGTAACAACACCATATATGACAAGCGCCCAGTGGCGCAACACTTTTATCAAACATGCTAACAGTCGTTGGTCGCATAGACGTACAGATGGGAGATGCTCCAACTGCTTCTACATCCGTCAAACTTGACAGTGAAACCCCCGCGCCCACTACCCAGGATGGCGATTCTACAAACAAAGACCAAGCAATGGCAGACCAAGAAGACAGCGACGCGCAAGAAAAGGAAACCAAGTCTAAGGAATCTATTGAGTCAGCTGCTCGCAACCACCTTTTTGAACAAAAACACGCTATCATCATTCCCAGTTATAGCGCCTGGTTCGACATGACTACTGTCCATGATATCGAGAAAAAGGCTCTATCTGAGTTCTTCAACAACCGCAACCGCAGCAAAACACCTACTATATACAAGGACTACAGAGACTTCATGGTCAACACATACCGCCTGAACCCCGCCGAGTACCTCACAGTAACCGCCTGCCGCAGAAACTTGGCCGGTGATGTTTGCGCCATCATGCGCGTACACTCCTTCTTGGAGCAATGGGGTCTCATTAACTACCAGGTAAGCTTTTCAGAACCCTGAAAACGTACATCACTAATGACATTAACATACTTCGATCTATAGGTTGATGCTGAGCAACGCCCGTCTCATGTTGGCCCTCCTTTCACCGGCCACTTCAGAGTTATCTGTGACACACCGAGAGGCCTTCAACCGTGGCAACCTGCTGCTGACCCAATTGTCCAGGAGGGAAAGCGCAACAAGGATACTGAAAACAAGGCAGCTGCTGCACCCGCAGTGAAGGGTGATCTCAACTTAGAGCTAAGCCGTAATATTTACGAGGGAAGTGCAAAGGGAACTAAGCTAAACAAGGCTAGCGATGCTAAGGCCAGTGGTGAAGGTTGTTCAGTCAATGGTATCTCGGAGGATGCGGCCAAAGCCATTATTTCCAAGGTGAACTGCAACCAGTGTGGTATTGATTGCACCCGCATATACTACCATAACACTCAGTCCGAAGCCAATACTAAGAGCCGCTTCAATGTTTGCCCTAGTTGTTTCCTCGAGGATCGCCTGCCTGGAAACCACGACAGTTCGCAGTATACTCGTGCTGAGAACCCTGCGTATAGTGCAGTCCCTGACCGTGATGCACCTTGGAGTGATGCGGAGATCTTACGTCTTCTAGAAGGTCTCGAAAGATTTGATGAGGACTGGGGTGAGATTGCCGAGCACGTTGGCACACGTACTCGCGAGGAGTGTGTACTCCAATTCCTGCAGCTTGGAATCGAGGACAAGTACCTTGAGTCTGAACTCCTAGGCGCTGGTTCGAACGGTGTCTCTTTCCTTGGGCCTGAAGGCAGTCAATTGCCCTTCAACCAGGCGGAGAATCCTGTCATGTCAGTTGTTGGCTTCCTGGCTGGTCTTGCCGATCCAGCTAGTACCGCTTTGGCTGCTCACAAGTCTGCTGATCAACTAAAGAAGGCTTTACGTAGTAAACTATCCGGCGATAGTTCGGAGCCCAAGGATGGCAAGAAGTCCGAGAAGAGTGATTCTATGGAGGTCGATGGCTCAGCCAAGGACGAGGCAGGCACTTCTGTCGCCTTGGCCGCCATGGGTGCTCGTGGTGCTGGCCTGGCTTCATATGAGGAACGTGAGATCATGCGCCTAGTGTCAGCAGCGGCCAACATCACCCTGCAGAAGTTAGAGCTGAAGCTTAAGTACTTTAGCGAGATGGAAACCGTTCTGCAGTCTGAAAAGCGGGAGCTTGAGCGGGGTAGACAACAGCTTCTCGTTGATCGTCTGGCATTCAAACGGCGTGTGCAAGAGGCCCAACAAGGCCTGCAGCATGCGGCGTCTGTCGGTGGTGATGCTAGTGTACGTCTTGCCATGGAGGCGGTTGGTCAGGGTGAGCAGTACACCTTTGGCTCTGGAAATAGCGCGTCACTAGCGGCGCCTCGTGATGGCAAGGCTTTGGATGTGTAGTAACGTACGTCAATGCGCTTGAATACCGTCGAATTTCAGTGGCGGTCGAAGTAGTTTTAGTGTATCGTTTTATGTTTTACTTTTGCTATTTTTTCGTGGGAGCTGATGGACTACCAACCTTTTTTTATACTTTACTTGACTGTCTTTCAACTTTAATATTAAAAGCTGCGGCATTGATATTTCAGTCACATTCATTTACATGATAAACATGAGAGGCCCTAATGGGATGATCCATTTTCACCTATCCGAACTATATTCCACTGATGATAGAAACGATACATTGGGCGGTTCTCCATATCCAATCTCTATTGGCTTTAAGCATACGCTAAGCTATATTCGGTATGAAAATAACTTTTCCAGCTTGAGAAGTTTAAGCTCGATGCTGTGAGTGCTAACACTGAACAAGACAGCTGTCCCTGACAACAATGATAACAACAACAATTTTCACACCTGAATCTCATCATCATTTTGAGCTGCCTATTGATCATCGACAGCCTCCTCAACGTCATAGGCTACTGTCGGGACAGCCTGACAACGCAACTAAAAAGATGGAATATGGCATATTACATTGAGCTATCAGTAATTCACACCACTCTCACCTAAAACTAGGCTTCTAACGTTATCAATCACCAACCTATCAATATCAGATGCGCATAGGGTAAGATTCGGGGCTTGGCCTCGTAAAGCCATCATTTAATTTGAACTTGTTGTAATTGGCGGGCTTCTGTTTCTGCTCTAAAGCAAAACCTGTCCGTAGTGGTGGAGCATGGGACGATGCAGGAGGAGATGCAGGTACTACTACCTAGAGACAGCGCATTAGGTTGTCAGTGATAATGGTGATAGTGGTTATGGGTATCTTGCAAACACATTACGTTGGGCTACACAATTGGTGCAATATTTTTATCAGGTGGGTATAAGGCGGTGAAGAGAGAGGACTCGCCCGTTATATATATTTTTTCTAGTTAGTGAAAGCATTGCCAATAACAACTCTCATTATCAACAGTTGCTATTACTAGCAGTTATCTCTCAATTCATGTATCTTCATAGTTATAGAAACTCAATAAGATTAATGAAAAAAAAAAAAATCTTTCAAATCATTGTATCCTAACGAAACCAAAAAAAAAATTCCTTAGTCCATGAGATGTTAACTATGCCGAGACTGACAAGACAAATGATAAGGCCCAAAAACTCGGACTGAGTATCGAGAGCTTTTACCTGCGTACAAATGTAGATATGCCACTCATGAGCTGCATCAGTCTCCTATGTGCCGAGGCTCGGTTAATGGAGCAAAAATCAGCGTGATCAACATTACGTTATGCTACAGCAGCGGTAAACCCCCATTACGCACTGACCTGATAGGCATAGCTTGGGGTTGTTGTTCCTAACGACATTGATCAACTGTTCTGGAGTAGACTCCGAATGCGGGGCGAGCCAATGAGATGGCGAGCGCAAGAAGACATGTGAACGGGATTGTGTAGTAAAGGAGCCGACTCGCGAACGAGGTGCTAGAATTAGTTGAGCATTACTCTTCAAACTGAGGCACTTCTTGGTCGGTAATTTGCAATCATTGAACCTAAAGGGCAGTCCATCTTAGTCTCGGGGTGGTATTGCAGTGTCCTTTACCTGTGTATATACTCAGTAGTTAGCACGTTTTTATAGCCTCGGCTGAGCTGAAGCGTTAACACAGGCAAATACAGCCACATTCGTACGCTTTGTTTTCCGGACGAAGAAAGGCGCACAGAAACAAGTGACAAGACCTTCCCAGCGTTGACTAGTATGGTAGGCCGTGTAGATCTACGTTCCACTATAGTGATGGCTAGCTGTTATTACGGTCCATGGTCCAAGTGATGACCGGCCGGTCGCCGCTCCCAGTTTGTGCCGACATTCCTTCTCCTTTCCGTAGACTGAGTGCACATATTTTTGCTAGCAACCAGAACTATAAAGGGCGAAAAGAACTCACTCGCCAATTCTTGTTCTATTTTGCCAGCAATATATAAATCTGAAGTCTTGAGGGGTGGCACTTTTCTACTACAACTACTCAAACACGAAGATAGCCTAGATACAACACAGCAAATCATAGTGCATCGGCAATTAACCCTTGGCTCACGGTATCCCTGTGTACGCCTCAGCCACAGCAATTGCCTTGGCTAAGTGCCGCCCAGCCTAGCCAGCAATTACCAAGTCAAATCTTGACTGCAATTGAGTTCCAACCTCATTGTCCAGTTTCGTTCCTCGGCCTTCTTTTCTCATTTAACGTCAGGCTCTATCTGTACTATCACTAAGAGTCTTTTTCACTGCTTATATTTGCCGTCCCCGGGTTTTTAACTAGGATTACTTGAACCTGGCTCCTCCGCTACAAGTAAGTAGAACAGCCCCGGCGGGCTAAGACTCTTTGTATAAGCAGAAGCTTGACGTTCTTCGTTTTTTGTCTTCTATATTTTCGTCATCGCCATGTTGGCATTGCGCGCATCTGTCAAGTCTTCTGTGCTGCAATCGACATTGCACATCTCCACCCTATACAATTGCTCATCTACGCGCAAAGTCGTACAGGTATATACACACCAGAGCATCATCCTCTGAGCATATCGAACATGTTGGCTAATTTCTTTCCTCGTTCATAGCCTCTTTCACTAGCTTCCAGAATGGCTCCAGTATCCAAACGGGCAAACTCGACCAGCGCCGCTCCAGCAGGCTACGTTGAGGATAAGTCTAAAGGTGCCATGCTGCGTTTCCAGGAATCCCTCCCTCGCCTGCCTGTGCCGACCCTCGAAGAAACTACTACGCGCTACCTCAAGTCCTTGAAACCTATATTGACTCCCGAAGAATTTGAACGCAGCAAAGCTGCCGTCGCCGATTTCATAAAGCCTGGCGGCGTTGGCCGAAAGCTGCAGGAGAAGCTTGTAGCCAGGCGCGAGGATCCTGCCGTAAAGAACTGGATCTTCGAATGGTGGAACGACCTTGCATACCTCAAGTACCGCGATCCCGTCTGCCCTTACGTCAGTTATTTCTACTCGCATCGCGATGACCGCCGTCGGAGAAATCCTGCAAAGCGTGCTGCTGCCATCTCATCTGCAGTCCTTGAATTCAAGAAACAGGTCGATGCTGGAACTCTCGAGCCCGAGTACATGAAGAAGCTTCCGATCTGCATGGACAGCTACAAATGGATGTTCAATGTCAGCAGAGTTGCTGCGAAACCAGCAGATTATCCCGTTAAGTTTTCTGCTGCTGAGAACAAGCATATTCTCGTTATCCGCAAGAACCAGTTCTTCAAGGTCCTTCACGAGGTTGATGGGCAGCAGTTGACGACTGCCGAACTAGAGAAGCAATTTGAACGCATCTATGAAATCGCCAAGGAGTCTGTTTCGCCTGTTGGTGCCCTTACCTCCGAGAACCGTGACATTTGGACTGATGCTCGTAAGACTTTGCTGGAAGCTGATCCCAGTAATGCTGCTTCTCTAGAGGCTATAGAGTCTGCCTCGTTTACCGTGTGCCTAGATGATGCTGCTCCTGTTACCCTGGAGGAACGGGCCCATCAGTACTGGCATGGTGATGGTGCGAACCGCTGGTACGACAAGCCTCTGCAGTTTATCATCAACGACAATGGCACTTCTGGCTTCATGGGCGAACACTCAATGATGGATGGCACTCCCACTCACCGTCTGAACGACTATGTCAATGATCTAATCTTCAACAACAAGCTCGATTTCTCTAACCCGGCTGTGAGATCATCACTCCCTGAGCCGACGCCCATCAAATTTGTTGTTAACGAGGCCTTGCAATCCGAGATTGACCGTGCTGTCACCGATTTCAAGGCTGTCATCAGCAAGCATGAACTGTCTGTCCAGGCATACCAAGGATATGGCAAGGGCCTGATCAAAAAGTTCAAATGTTCACCTGATGCCTATGTCCAGATGATTATCCAGTTAGCTTACTTCAAGATGTATGGCAAGAACCGTCCCACATACGAGTCTGCTACCACTCGTCGCTTCCAACTCGGTCGTACCGAAACTTGCCGCTCCGTCTCCGAGGCATCATCTGCTTGGTGTAAAGCCATGAATGACGACTCTGTCTCTCAAGAAGACAAGGTCGCCTTGTTCCATCAAGCTATCAAGTCTCACATTGAGTACATCGGCGCCGCTTCGGATGGCAAGGGCGTTGACCGGCATCTGCTAGGTCTAAAACTTCTTCTTGAGCCTGGGCAGGAGCTTCCTGCTATCTATAAGGACCCGGCTAACGCTTATTCGTCTTCGTGGTACCTTTCTACTTCTCAGCTAAGCTCAGAATACTTTAACGGCTACGGGTGGAGTCAGGTTATCGACCAGGGCTTTGGAATTGCGTATATGATCAATGAAAACAGGTAAGCAATGTGCATCTTTTTGCGTCGACTATCCCTACTAACACGAATTATTTTAGTCTGAACTTCAATATTGTTTCCAAGAAGTTGGGCACTACCAAGATGAGCCATTATCTCAATGAAGCTGCTGAAGATATGCGGGAACTTTTGCTGCCTACAATCACTCCTTCCAAAGCGAAGTTGTAAATAGCGTGCTCAATCTGATTGTTTCCAGCCTCTCGAACTTTTTAACTGTATACTCCTCCTACACATAAATTATACATTGTACATATAACATACATCTATACGGTTTACAGTAGCATGGCGTATAAATTTTATATCTATCGATCATTGTTGCATTTCATGCTAGAACACATAGGCGATCTGAATTGTAATCTTGTTCTAATGACAGAAAATTGAGATATATTCAAGGAAACATGTAACTAAACCTGTGACTATTGAATCAGTTGTCATCGCCATTGAAGAACTAATTAACCATCGTGCTTGACAATCTCATTCATGAGTGTCTTAGTCTCTTTGTTGTAGTAGCTGCAGATCTGAGAAGGTATAGGCATCTCCTTGTAGTCGTCATCATCGTCGACAACCAATATGTTTATGTTTGCCGACTTACTACTGAAGACGCGCGTGTCGCTGCTCTCTTTGCTTAAGTATAGCTCGGAACCGTCGATTTGATCCATCATCACTGTGGGAATGGTGCCCATGACCTGGAGAGCAAAGTTGCTAGACTTGACGACATCAACACTGGAAATGAGGTCATCCACGACTAGGTTCAGACGGGTTGTAGACTCAACAGTAATTGCATTCGCCTTGCCCTTGACTATAACAGTGGTATGGTTGCACTTGCTAATTAAAATCGAATGCGAGATTGAAGCCTCGATGACAATAGGCTGGGGCTCCTTCTCAAAATTTTCCTGTCCAGTACTATTAGTCGCCGAAACCTGGAAGACGATGCTCCACAGTTATGTTTATACATATGATATTACTTACAATGGTCCACTTGTTGCCTTCAAGCTCTTTGCGTGACGGTTTTTTTAGACGCATGCTCTCAGGCTTTGGCTTCTTACCCGGCGCTGGACTCTTGCCCCGCGGGCTTCCGTCTGAAACGGTGGAGCTAGCTCTCAGAGATGGATTCTTGTGTGTCATCTGGGAGCGGTCGACCTTTTTGAGACCCTTGGTGATATCTGCGCCTCTGTTAAGCTCAGAGAAGACCGCGCCAAAGCCGCTGCCCTCAGAGCTAGAAGCGGCATTATCACGGAAGTCTACAGACAAAGCCGGGGGAGGGCCAAGCGGCGGTGGAGGAGGAGGAGGAGGAGGAACGCCGCTAGTGGAAGGCATAGACGGGCCGGTTGTAGCAGCGGGCCTGCTGGAGAGTTCGGCTGCAACTTCGGCAGCAGGCTTGCCGTTGGCATTCCAAGGAAGGCCGTTGGGGAAATACAACTTAACGTAGTCGATAAGGTCGCGAAAGATTTGATAGAAAGAGTTTACCCATTCAACCTGTTCTGGATCTCTGGACACGCAGTGCGGTTAGTATCAGGTGTGCTTGTTACACGGTTGAGACTATTGAGGAGGACAATTATTGTTACTTTTCCTTAAATTCCTTGAGCACGCGATTGCCAAAGAACTGCGATGGGCCTAGCGACTCCTCAACGTGCTTCCAAGGACGGTTATCAACAGTAACCCAAGCAAGGAGCATAATGCCCTCACTAACAGTGCTCAGCTGTGAAAACACAGGCGCACCACGGTTGCTATCCTTGTAGTTCATGACAGCCATGAGCGCATCGTTGATAGGTTTAATAAGCTCCTGGTACAGGGCCGTGTCGGCGCCTTGGATATCGGGTTTCTTGGCCTTTGTTGACAGTAGAAGGAATTTACGCTCCTCCTGGAAACCCACCAGCACCTTGGCTGCTTGTTCGGCCACAAGGCCACCAACCTTGTTGCTGAGTTCGACATATTTTCCAACGCTGTTGCTCAAGAAGACATCGAATTCCTCGATAGATTCTGGGATTGTTTCGATTGATGCTTTCGGGGCCGGAGCGGTAGTCTGAGCTGGTGGGACTGGGAAGGGATCAGAAGGTGGCGGCAATGGCTGTTGTTGAACGCTTATTCTGGTTGAGTTATCGGGATGGGCGGGAGCGGCAAGTTCGGGAGCGGTAGGAGACAGAGCAATGGTAGCTTCAGCAATATCCTCGAGGCGCGATGTCGCAGCCTCAAGCCTGGTCACAAACCGATCGTTAGTAGCTGCGAAGCCAGCGGAACATGATGTTTGGTATTTGATTGGAGTTGTAATCCGGTGTTTGCGACATACCGCTTTATGAGTGTTATGAGGTTATGCATTGAGTTGGGAGTTGACATAACGAACCGTTGGCTATGGTTGTTCGAGTATGGAATCAATTGATCTCAAGGGGTGTGAGCGAGGCAATTTGGATTACGTAGGGACAGCAGTAGCTTAGATAATGGAGTGCATCAGCAGTGAAATGATACAAGGTCAGTCGTCTTGAGCTTCTGTACATACTAGTAATAGCACTAATAGTTAGCACTTACTTTTGTAGTGCGTCTGTCTAGGAGGGACTTCGGTACAAAGGTACTGTGGGGTGATTTTTTTTTGAAACAGAAGCGTCTTAATGCAACATATTTAAAGAGCGGTGGAGTTTGGGCATCTAACCTTACGAAGTCGGCTTTATTCTCAATGTATCCGCCACTTGGCTCGATTCATGCAAAGAGCTTGTAGACAGTAATTTATTGTCTGCTGGAGGTTATCAACTGAAAGCCCAGCTGATAGGCGTCATAGCTGCCTGTTTTACGGAGATTATATAGAACTGTGATACACCTAACATCCCTAAGCTTGAAGTAGATGAGAGCTATAGAGGTTAGATAGCTTATAGAGTTTTAAGATCCCATGCGTATCAACGCAGCACTTCAGAGCACACCTGCAGTGTGGAGTTCGTCATTCCAGACCTCTGTAGGCTTCATGTGCATTGCTACAAAGGATACTAAAACGACAAAACAATTGAAAACGGAGAGACGATAGGAAATGCAAAAGAAAATAACCCAACAGCCCACAAAAACACCCACACCGCCAGCCACACATCGACCCCCCTTTCCGTAATGAGGGGGAAATTCGGTCTAACAATCCAGGCGCGTAGGTAAGCAGCCGTATGAGTACTGATAGGACTGAAACTTAACTTAACGTGTCTTCATAGTTCTAGAAACTGAATACAAATGTTGAAAAGAAACTCAAGTCGACGTAATGGTGTTGAGGCTCAACCTGCTAGTACTAGCGAGAAGTGAACATGAAATAAAGTTATGTTATGTTATATATCATGCCCATGGATTCTATTACTGAACAAAAGGGCTCACAACATGAAATTGTTAGTTAGTGATGAGCCCTATCACTAGGGTTAGGCATCTATCCTATTTTACTGAGCCGGCAGACGCACTACCGGAGCATTCACTCACTGTCATATAATGTATTTTCCAACTACGTAAGAGATTGAGAATACAAGTACGAGACATTGAATGTAGTATGCAGCTATCAAAGCATTATAGTAACTTTAAAATTATATCTACATCACAATTGGAATAAACTTATTACTGCATACTTTGTTTGACCGTTCAATTACTATGTACCGTAGTGAGCCTTGCTACTCCGTACTTTTATGGCAGTCTATTCTAGTACATATGGTAAACTCTTCAATATAATTATTAACCCTACATATGTTAGAAGACAGGTACAAGTTCGATTTACCAATCTTCCTTCCTGCAACCCTCAATATGGCACCTTTTAGGTCGTAAGAAGCCATTTCAATCACTACAAGGAGTGCCTTTCCCCCGCTTCGT
>LXGT01000167.1:0-66338 GCA_001640655.1 Endoconidiophora laricicola | reverse complement strand
ATGGTATGGGTAGCATTGATGGATGGCCCGCCCGCCCGCCCCCGGTGAACACGACACCATAGCGTCAGTGCTGCTCTATTCTCTTGTTTTCTTTCCTTCTCGCTCTCGCCTACCTGCTGTGGTTATTCCTGTTTACTTGTCTCGCCATAGAACAGATAGACATGTCTTTTCGCTCGTTCTCTCTACAGAAATTCTCGCAGTAGCCCAGCGGCGCGGATTTCAAACAGACCAGCGGATGAGCATTCCAGAATCGCAGACTGACATACATTGATGCTGCTCCCCTAGCACGCCTGTCTATACTAATAGCTCTGCTATCGAAACATGACCCTTCCGTCTTCTTTTCTGGGACGCCGACAGAAAGATCAGAAGTACAGAAGACGCTTCAAAGTAACAACTAGGGAACAGAATGCCTTTCGGGGTAGCCACCGTAAATGCAGTAGCAAAGCTCTCCCTAAGCCTTCCTTTTATCTTCCTCATCCTATTTTCTGTAGTGTCTCGGCATTTTTCAGACACGTATAACATTCCCTGCAATATACCCAAATCACGCGCCTGCGAGAGCCAAAGACCAGAGACGATATATGCGGGCTTCAGTCTTCCAAAGTAGTTGGCCTCAGGTCACAAGGCCTGAAACCAAGAAGCATAGCAGAAGAAAGCAGTGCTTGCGTGCAGAATTAGATATTGTGGCCAACCAACTTGACTAGTTGTACTGCCAATATATGCCTGCCCCTGTCAAATCTAATAGCGGCAAAGTCAGGGGTATCACCAGACAAGATATTCTTCTTGCTGCAAAAAATCTCAACGTAATGTTAGCTACTGAACGTATATGCTTTCTGTAATCAGTACTACGCTACTTACTCAGTGGCGTGAAACGACCCAAAGAAGACACAACACCCTGCGTTTGCATAAATTTTCCCTCAAATAACATTAAAGGCCAATGAAGGCTTCCAGTTTATCATCACATCATCTCATTATTTTTCTTACGCTATTCTTACGCTAGGTCAGGTGAATATTACAGCCTATACGAAGCTGAGTTCTCGACTAGTAACCAGTGCCACAAACCTTCTTAGTGTGCGTGTGTGTGTGTATATCTAACGTCTACATTGCTACGCAATCAAACGACGCGGCCAAACCTTCTTAAGCCTTTCAGATTAAACATTACCATTTCTTGCCAGCGAATGCTACTAATCAATTACATGTGAAAATGGCCATCAGGTCTAGTAGCTTTTTAGGTCCACTTTAGTGATTCCCGTATCTTTTTAAAAGCTGAAGATGGGGGAGGTACGTAGTATGTCCATTCTCATAAAACTTGCACTATACATTTAGTGGGTTTTTCATAAGGCCTACTAGTCAGTACAAAGCCTGAGACCATAATATATGCAACTGGCAAACAGGCACACCTTTTCTATTCTGGTTGGTCCTCTTTCCCCCTGCTAGCTGCAGGCCTTCTTTCGCCTTTTCCGGGCTTGCTTCTCTAAGTCGCATCTTGTCAATCTATACCCAAAGTATGACAAAAAACTAGGGGCTCCCTGAGAATACAAACTGTAGATAGGCTGTCCAGAATGTAGAAATGTAAGGGTGGATTGAGAAATCCCCCGCAAATGAGACGAGTTAGTTGCCAGAGTACCTACGTCTCTTTAGGAACCTAATCTTCAGAGAAATCCTCTGCAGCTGCTGTTCTAACAGCTTTCTTGTTCTGCAGAATGCAGGGAGGAGAAGATCTAATGGACGAATCAACACAGAACAGCCTCTTCGTCCTCTTTCGTCTTCTTGTTCTTCTTCTGCTTTCTCCTTCTTCTTTGCCGTGCTTGTTCTACGCACGCCCCTGCCTCCTTTCTCCCATCTGACAACAGAGTACCGGTGGGCTTTGAATCACACAATATATGGCAAGTTGCTTTGGCCTGACTCGTCCTGTAACATGCAGCTGCTTTCTTAGTGCGCTTCGGGATTTGCTAAGATGTCGTTGGCGCGGCCAGGTCAGCGTTTAACAGAAAGTAGCCTAACAGATACAACCATCTTTCTCCCCATCTTAAGGGCGATGGAAATTCTATATATCTGTATCCCATGCAACAGCAAGCCATGACTATATAGTAGATGCAACTGCTACTTGCTACTATAAACAGGCTTCTAGCACCTTATGTACTTGGCTATAAGCCTGCCTTTTTTATGAGGACAAAGGAGAAGCAGCCTCCCTTTCTTTCCTACTATCATTCTCCATCGAGGCGACTTTGATTATGCATGCCTAGAAATCATTCTCAGCTATCAAGCCTGTTTGTGTTTTTTTGCCAAATACTATGTTTCCCTATCCTTAACGCATTCTATGACTCCGTCCGACTATAGGTCAGTTGCCGAACTCACAAATATTTATTTGTGGCATTGTTCATAACGTCTCGTCTCTTCGTCACCCTAAACACTACAAAGTTGGCTTTCTCTTAATATAGTTGATCAAAGCATCTAAGGAATAAGACATTCAAAGTACCTCACAGAATGTCTTTTAAGTAGCCCCCCCCCCCCTCCCAATATGCCATTCAGTTTGACACTTGTCTCTGTTCGTGTATGCATAATTGAAAGGCAAACTGAATATACATCTAGCCTGTCGAAATACGCCATGGCGTTTCAGCTTCATTTCTCCCATTTTGTGACCCAAAATCCTAGCTTCAAAAGAACAATATCCCAAGCTGATTGTAGCCACCGAAGCCTATCCTTATTTAGATCTTCCTAGATTTATTAACTCATCAGTACTAGTCAGGTAGTTGTTATACACCAGATGGTGATGTGTGATGATAATTAGATGTGTTTGCCCGGCTTACCAGAACAACGCGGTAGTACTTTATCAAAAAGACAAGCCATACCTTGCAAGTCATTTGCCTTCAGCTGTGTGATCACAGACACAATTTTGATCTAACTTGCTCTCAAACTACGTAAGACTCCCCAGATAGCCAAACCCATTCCAGCCATCACTACAATTATCTGATATTAAAAAAGTGGTTACGCTGAGTTAACGTAGATCGATACCTATGGTTCCTCTCTCTAACCGAGACAAGGCCAACCAAGCCTGCCTCAGTCTGAGAGTTCCGCTCAGGCCGTCTCGCCATCCAGCAAAGCAAAATCTTCACTAACTTTCCATTACAGTGACAATGATGATCTCAGATTATTAGTTCGACTTGCGTGGCTCACCACATGGAACGGGGGCTCTCGTAGATGCCAGGTTTCTCTACGATTTCGTCTGTTTCCCTTCTCGCCGCGAGTTGTCTGACTGTAAACCGATCTTTCCCATGAGGAAGCTAAACTAAGGTCGTGAAACTCAGAGCTTGTATTATCAAAGGTTAATGTGAGTCGATGTGATGGTTACTGGTAATTTTTAGTTCAATAGACGTGTTACCGTAGTTATATTTTCAATGTGTCTGACGCGTTGCCTTCGCTTAGAGAGAAATAATAATAATCAATCCAATGACTTATAATATCAAAAATCAACCGCGTAGTAAAACAATATATAAAATTGAAAACGATGACTCCAACGCAGAGCATATGCTAACCCCGCTTTAGAACTAGGGTCAGGATTTTAGAAACTCAATAAGATCAATGATTTAAAAACAAAACAAAAAACTAGGGTCAGGATATCCCTATTCTAATCCTAATATAACGTTCTCGAGGAACGTATGTATGTTAGGGTTATCGTGGCGCAAAAGTATTCATAACTTGTGATTGCCCAAGTTAATTCTATGATGGAGAAATTTTGTAGCACCATAAATTCCAACAACCCTCTAGCTACTCAATATTGAAGCTAGACATATTTTGCGGCTAACAATATCTGAACAAGGGGGTTTATCTCACATACGGGAGAGTAGACTTGCGAGCGAACTGAAATTTGTCCTCTTTTACTAATAAGCAGACTCAAAAAATACGTTCGTTGTACACGCTGCCATCACACAATGAGCGACGTCGAGGGCCTCGTTCAGTCTACCAACCCCAACCACCCGGCTAACTTGATCCCAGCACTATGTGCCAAGTTCTGGACGCTTGGTTGGGTCACTGGAACTGGCGGCGGCTGCTCAATCCGAACCGAGTATGTGCCCCTTCCACATTGCGGTACATACAAGCTATAATGACACGAATGTACCTCTCATCAATTTGGCTAACCTGGCTCATCTGTCGTATCTACTCAGTGATCATGTCTTCATTGCGCCGTCAGGCGTGCAAAAGGAACTGATGAGGCCCGAAGACATTTACGTCCTCTCTCTCTCGCAAACCCTGGCATCAACAAGCCGTGTCTATCTTCGCTCACCGGCCGCTTACAAGCCATCACAATGCACTCCTCTCTTTCTTGCTGCCTTTACCAAGCGACACGCGGGTTGCTGCATTCACACACATTCGCACTGGGCCGTGCTGGTGACCTTGATCCTTGAGGCCCAGGAAAAGACTGTGTTTGAGATCAACAACATCGAGCAGATCAAAGGCTTTGGTAGGGGTTTTAAGAAGTCGGGTAACTTGGGATATCATGATACCCTACGTATCCCCATTATCGAGAATACGGCCCATGAGGAGGATTTGACGGAGTTTTTGGAGGATGCCATGGATCAGTACCCTGATACCTATGCGGTGCTGGTGCGCCGTCACGGCGTTTATGTTTGGGGCGATAACGTGCACAAGGCTAAGACTCAGTGCGAGAGGTAAGTCCCGAATATCAAACGAGAGTTCGAAGAGACTTGAGCTTACATGGAAGGAGCACAATACTGACACGCTACACTACAGCCTCGATTATCTGTTCCAGGTCGCTGTTGAGATGAAGCAGCTTAACATCCCATGGATCAGCGATATCCCAGTTGTCAAGACTCGTCGCCAGCGTGAAGCCGAAGTTGCTGCTGCCGCTGATTAAGAGTAGAAACCAAGAAGCGCTTTATCTGCCATGACAGATCATTTTGAGATGGGTGTTGTCAGCCTGTACAAAAATTACCCTAAAATGTGGTTGACATTTGGACTTTGTAGGGCGGGCGTATATCTGTATATTTCCATGTAAACTTTTTGAATCTAAGAGGTTTTATGTTCATGAGGTCATGTGTGTCGTCTATGCAATGCGTGTCATTCGGTTATGCTGCAACCGCTCAAAGCTCATCCTTCTCATGGCGAGAATGTTCGTCGCGTACAAATTCAACGGCGACTGCGTCATGTGGCGGCGCAACCGTTGCCTCTTCAGCTGACTCTAAGATGGGCGGTTCTACTAGAATAGTATCTTCAACGGCCTTTTCGACTATTGGTATCTCAACATCGACTGTTGATACCTCGACTGCGACGGCTTCTCCATCAATGATCTTGGCGACCTGTTCACTGACACTGTCATCTTCCTGTGGGACATGTGGCGGAACATCTTTCGCATCGCCTGCAACACTTTCAGTGCCAATAGGACTTGACTGTGGCGTCCCTGCAACTACCGAGACAGTAGGCAGGTCATCTCGTGGGAGGCCATCTATAACTGCCTTTTGAACTACTGTTTCATCGTGACTGTTAGGTGCATTTTGACCGCGCTGACTAGCAGACGGCATGACGACCTTACTAACCTTCCAGCCCGTTCCAAGCAAAAGTCTGAGAGGTAGCCATACCAGCCACCAGGTAGGCCCGTACAAGAACCGCCTAAACATCAGCCACGCCAACGTGACAAGAAGCATGTATAGTGATGTCTGGAGGTACCAAGTGTCGCTCTTCTGAGACCGCAACAGGGTGCCAAGTAGAACCTTGGATGAGGCTAGCATGCCGTCTAGAGACCCGTATGACTCGTCAAGCTGCGCTAGTGCTTGCGAGGACTCCAATAGTGTCTGGTGGGCATATTCACTACGCGTCAGCTCGGCCGATATCATATCATGCGTCCTACGCAGAGCCAGGGTGACATCCGTACTGGCACCGACGGTCTGCTGGTCCTCCTCTGTCAATGCTGTGTGGCGCTGCAACAAGCCGGTCTTCCTTTCGGGACGGGAGAGTGGCGCGGACGAAGAGGGAGCGGCTTCGGAAGATTCGACCTGCGAGGGGACGGCGGAGATGGGCTGGGAGTACGCGCTAATCAGGAGTTGACGTTCTAGGCGTTGGGCATCGATGAGGCGTTTTCGCGCATCGAGTTGCGTCTTGCGGAATGTAATGCGGCAGCTATGAAATACAGAGAAAAAAGATAAAACGGTGTTAGATATTCTGTTTGCGCCTTTAAGATTAAGAATGGAATATATACCTGGAAAGCTCCTTTACCAACAGCTCAGCCGCTCCTTTGATTCGCGATCTTGCTGCTGATGGCAAGTCTTCTGCCTCTTCACTAAGAATATCGAGCTCGTCTTCTTCGTCGCGCAATATCTGACAGATTTCAGCGCTTAGCTCACCACTGACGCTGCTCTCCTCGCTGATATTTAGCGGGATCGATCCGGGTGAAAACTGGAGCGCGTCGAGGCGGTCGATCAGCTCTTTGAGTTGTGTCGTCGTGTCCTGAATAGCGACAAGGCGCCCTTGAAGAACGTCGGCAGACATGGTGCTGGGTATAACGATGTTCGTAGGAGGCTTTGTTCGATAGGGTATTGTGTAGCTGTTGTGTCTAGTATTAGCGACAATATTTCAGACAGAAATTGAGAAAGGCGCACGGAAATATGCAAAAAAAGACGGCTTGTTACTATACGCCTGAGAAGACATAAAGCTTAGTATTGATAAGTGAGCTTGTGACGACATGCTGTTGTGCTGGCCATAAAAGCCTAAGTGCGGCTTGCGGGTACCACAAACGGGAAGAAAAGCTGACTAATGACAGTCTGCATACTGTATAAATAATGCAAAAGAGTTGGAAAAAGCCTGCACCACGGGCTTTAAAGAGGCCTGATCACTACGTACAACTAAGCAGAAAGTGTTCCTTATTTCAGTGCAGCTAGCTTCTCAAAGAATTAAATTTTTTGATCTTGATATATTTATATATATATTTAATAATCAATATTATCTAGTTTCTACAACTATGAATATAGTATGTTGATATTTGGCTAGGTAGAGTATTGTCCTGACATGTGATGATGCGACATGTGATGCTCATTTGCCTCGCTCTTTGATTTCGTATATGATAGGAAATTACGATATAACTTGGCTACAGCAGAGACACAGTCGGAGTTCAATGATCTGTACTTTATTATAACGATTGCATTGAGCTTGATAACGTCGGTCACTGATCGAAATCTGCCTAGAAAGCATCGTTAGAATCACCGGCACTGTAGGCCCACTTAAAAGCAGCAACCTCAGATCTCGATTTTCCCCCGAAGCTAAAAACGACCTTCAGAAAGTTGGCGCTTATCAAGCTTAAGAGACCAGCCTGAACCTTACTTTCCCATCCCTCCAGCCCAGCCAGCCTACGCCGTCCCCGTTTTTGAACAATGATAACCAAGTTTATGACCGAGATCAACACGCGGGTGAACCCTTTCAGCAAGACCTCACGCGCCGCCCGTCTGTTCCTCTCGCAGATTCCGCCAAATGCCCGCATGGAGGGCTTGGTGGTAAATACCGTAACTTTGCCGCAGCACTCGACCGAGGCGCCCTCGCTGGAGGTCAAGTTCAGTGAGTTTCTCGCTTTTTCTTCTATATAGACGTATGTGGTCTGGCTACTAATCACTGGCGCGGAATTTCTGCAGAGGATGGCAAAGTTATGCAGTTCGACTGCTCTAACATCACCATCAAGAACTTGACCGAGGAGACTGATCGCCACTCAAGAGCTCTCAAGAAAAAGGCCGATCTTCAGGATGCTTAAATCGGGCATATCATACTCTGCAATTGGTATTCTCACGACAATATCTCAACAGCAACAGTGATCCGAATTCAGTTTAGCGAACGAGCATCTCGGCAACGGAAAGATATACGGTAATCTTATCTCCACAATTATTATCATATGACTTGTACATTAGCACGATGACGGAGGGGGCGGGCGAATTGATGAAATCTCGCAGGCCTGATTATGTTGGCATCCTATTGGCGTTTTGGTTTACCTGTAACATACACTATCTATATATTTTCTTCAACTGGTAGGAGGAGTCGATATCAATACAACAGCAAAGATAATTTACTATCACTGTTGACCTTTTATTTTTATCACATATAGACATGTTTAATTTACAATATGGAAGAGGGCAATCATCTCATGAAGGTATACCAAGGCATTGTTTCTTTATTTGTGAGGACTTTCATCGTGATAGATGTGAAATACTGCTAATATTCATTGTGCCATGCCCACTTATTATAGACTAAGCAAATCGGATAGGGAGATTTACGCAGACGCACCGCTAATGAAGAACCACTTATCGATGGAGGCATCAATCTTGGCGGGAGGTAACTCCTGGTGAGGGGGGATGGCAGGAGTCTCAGCAGCAGAGATGTTACCAGGAGTGTTGGCGACAGTCAGGTTGGTACTGGAAAGAAAGAGACAGACAGTTAGCATGTAAATGTACCACGATAGAGAATTACGGGGGATGAAAGCACGGAGGATGAAAGCAAACGGAAAGAGAAAACTTACGTCAGAACACCAGGCTGTTGGACCTTGCCAGTGATGAGACGTTCCCAAGCTTCGTAGCACTCACGGACGACGTCCATAGCATATGCCTTGTTCTTGCACTCGCCGGTGAAAGCAAAAGAGTTCTCGGGCTTGCCGTCGGGAATCTTGTAGATGCGGAACCACTCGTTGGTGGCACGCAGAAGACCAGGCAGGTGGCGTTCGACATCCTCGACGTCATTCAGCTTAGTGGCAAGCGGGTCGTTGACGTCAATGACAATGACCTTCCAGTCAGTCTCGTCCTCGTCAAGTAGAGCCATGACGCCCAGGACCTTGACTTGTTTGATCTGGCCGGTGTAGCCAACTAGTTCACCGATCTCGCATACATCGAGCGGATCGTTGTCGCCCTTGGCCTTTGTCTCGGGATGGGCAATGTTGGGATCCTCCCAAGTCTGGATAGTGTGAGGTATTAGCCATAGGTTCAATTCATATCAATCTGATGGACAATAAACTCGAAAAGACTGCAGTTGACGTGTATATGCGTGGTGTAACTTACCTGGGGGAAGGCACCGTAGTTCCAGAGATAACCCTTGTGGGGGAAGCAGTTGCGGACGAAGCGGAGCTTGCCCTTCTTGATGTCCTGCTTGATGGGGTTCAGGGGCTCGTCCTTTGAGATCTGTGGTAAAGACAATATGATGAGTAGTTAGCTAAACGAAAACTCATAATGGCGATAGGATGGCAGGCGTGATGTAGCTTGAAAAAAAAAAAAGCCAACTAGCTTCCTTCAGGCCGGTGTCAAGGCACTGCCGACAAAGAGCAACGGCGACGATAGGTCGGACTCGAAGCATAGCCAATCGACAGTGACAGCGTGAAGAGAGAAGAAACGTACCTCTTGCTTGGCATTCGTCCAGCGAGGGATCTCAACAACCATGTTCAGAATGGTCTGCTCAGCATTGGCAAATAGAGGGATGTCATGAAACGGCGACACGACTTGGCCGTCTTTCTGGACGTAGACGCGGTGTTCCAGAGTGTTGGCAGCGCCAACCTTGTGGATGGAATACGGTGTTGTCATTTTGACGGGTGTCAATGGATGACGAGGGGGAATATCAGAACAAGAGGTAGAAGTAAAGCTACGTGGGAGACCAGCGGGTTGAAGGTGTCCTGCGATCTGGCGGAAACGAGGGAGAGGAGAATGGAAACAAGAAGAGGAGGAGGCGAAGGCGGAGGCAGAAATAGAGAGGCTACCTGCATCAGCGCTGGGAAGCCCACCAGTAGTAAAAGCAGTTGACACACTAGAAGCAATGGCAGTGGTTGTCGCAGTAGCACTAACGGCTGAAGGAGGGGCTTCTGTAGCAGAAGCAGAGGGGCTGCTTGACGAGAAGCTATGGCGTGCCTGGCGAGAGTCCATTCTCATTCGACGCTGGTTGCTGGCGTGGAGTGCGCAAAGAGGCTGGGCACTGTGCACCCGTGCTGCGCCGTGATGTGGTTGGGCGCAGAAGAGCGTGGAAGCGGAAGTAATAGTGCAGATGGTGGAAACGGATGTAGCTGATGGGAAAGCCCGTAGCTGCAGCAAGAAAAGACTTCTTGCACCTAGCCTTGTCCCAAAAGTTGTCGCTTGGCTTGCAATAAGCGATAGCGCACAGGCTCGAGACGGCTGCTGCGCGACGATGGTACGGATGAGCATTAACGAAGAAAATGAAAAAAAAAAAAAAAGATGAAAATAAGAAGAAGAGAGAGAAAGCAAGGCTCCTTTGCAGTCAACTTATCTTCCTGGATGGAGTGCTTCAGCGTTATTTTCTTTCCTTGCGATTTGCCAAATCTGAACCGAGCCTCAAGATTTTCCAACGCATTTTTGTCGGCACTTCTTAACAAGCTTCGCCGATTCTGGCTGTCGATGCTGTGTCTATACTCACGCCGGGGCTATTACTCCTTAGGCATTGGAACTGTACTCACACTTGTGGCCAAAAATTTTCCCAATTGGGCTGGATCAACTTGCCAATGCACACGGTGTGGAGTTACTGCATCCATGGCAGTTGGTGCCGGCTCTGTCTGCTGCCACTTAGTCAACGAAAGAGGGGATCATTGTTGAGCGAAGTGTTGTGGTGGAGTTGTTTGTGACATTATATGCTTTTGAGAAGAATCTAGCAATGGAAGATTTTGTTTGTAATTATCCCATTTGAGATAAACCGTATGTCGTTGGTTTACTATGTCGTTAGCCTACATGACAAACTCAACGGCAATTACAGGGTTTTAAACCCCAGAAACTGCCACTTCCTTATCGATAACGGCCATTTTTACCTACCCAAAAAGAGACCTATCGCAGGGCTCCATTTCCAAAAGGATCTCACGAAGATAATCTAGTTTGCTAACTTGAGACTAACATCTGCCGCATAGTTCATTCGCAGAATGTGAAGGCATTTCCTTGCTTCTTCTGTTGTGTCTGCGATATGCTTTCTGCCTTCATACGGAGACTTATGGCCACCGAAGTCAAGAAAGTTTCCATCCCCCCACGGGGAGTGGATTACCGCGGCAAGCTTGTACTTGCGCCCATGGTCCGGTCTGGCGAACTACCGGCGCGCCTAATGGCACTTCATTATGGTGCTGACCTTGTCTGGAGTGAGTCGTTTTCTATACCGTTCGCCTGCTCGGGTATCTGGGATGACTAACTGTGTTATGTTTCTATCAGGTCCTGAAACTGTCGACCGGGCCATGATCGGCACAACACGTATCGTGAACGAGAGAACCGGCACTATTGATTTTGTGCGCCGGCCTTCGTATGGCCAGCAGGAGAAACCTGTCGACGCTAAGGAAAGCGTCATCTTCCGTCTTCATCCCGAGCGCGAGGGGAAGAAACTGATCTTCCAGGTTGGCACGGCTGACCCCGAGCGTGCTGTTGAAGCTGCCCGCGTGATTGCACCTGATGTTGCCGGTATCGACGTCAACGCAGGCTGCCCAAAGCCTTTTAGTACCTCAGGAGGCATGGGCGCAGCCTTGCTCAAGACGCCTGACAAGCTCGCATCTATCCTAGAGGCTCTTGTGCAGAACATAACCTCCGAGTTTGGCATCGGCATCAGCGTCAAGATTCGTCTTCTCGAAACCCCAGAAATGACCGAAGCGCTGGTTCGCCGTCTATGCGCTACTGGAATCACTGGGCTTACTATTCACTGCCGAACTACTCCTATGAGACCTCGCCAGGCTGCTATTCGTAGCCAGCTCGCTATGATCAGCAGTGTATGCCACGAAGCCGGTGTGGCCTGCCTAGTGAATGGCGATGTTCTGAACCGTGACCACTCGGTTAGGCTGATTGAAGAGTTCAAGGTTGACGGCGCCATGATTGCCCGTGCGGCTGAAGAGAACCCTAGTTGCTTCCGTTCCGAAGCTAATGGGGGCCTGGCTCACTGGGCCGAGACCTCTCGGTTATTCCTCCGCATGTCGTTAGACGTTGACAATAAATTTACAAATACCAAGTACCTCCTCGCCCAAATGGTTCCTGGAAAGGAACACGAAACCTACGCTGGCCTCATCCGGGCTCGTAACTACACTCAGTTAGTTGAGGCTTTCGGCTACGATGAGCTTCGTGTAGATGCCATTGACTTAGACACTCACTTTGGCATTGCCGACCGCGAGACGGGCAAGATCGATAGACACCGAGTTGAGAAGATGGCCAAGATTACTAACCACAACAAGACCGCCGCTGCTGCTGCTGGTAGAGTAGGGGACGAGCGAAAAGAGGAACGTCAGAAGAAGAAAGGCATTCTTTCTGAGCGTGGTGTCACTTCAACGGCATCTTCTCGGAACAACAACCTCGCTGGAACAGGTGCACCTAGTATCGCTAAGGTGAAGCCTACTGCGGAATCTATTCCTCTATTATTGTAGAGCACTACTATATCATCTCCTGTTCATTTATTTGTATGAAAGTCTGCCTAGACGTTTAGCAGGGCAACCGGAGTTTGTTTTGCATGGCAAAAATATAGATCATGGTTAAGCCGGTACTTGTTTCGGTGCATGGCGCATACGTTTCAATTACAGAATATCGCAGGCTAACTATACAAGATCCTCGTGATAACCTAGATGCTGAAAGTTTTCTTAAATGTAAATTCTATTTAGTAATATAACAAAATCATTGTTCAAGTTTTGAAATTTTCTTCTCTTTTTGAATTGACAAACGTAAAGGAAATGAATTGCCAGATATCTCCGTGGAATGAGATGTTAATGGCGGTGGTTATAATACAATATACGCAACTTGAGGCAGTAGCTTCAGCTTATACTAGAGCTCTCATAATACGTCACCCGGTTTGCTCATCTTTTGCCCTCTAAATATCAAGTGCGGATAGTTCAATTGCCCTTCTTCACCCAGCCCTCGACGGTTTCTCTAGCACCAGTTACGGCGTCGTCGACATACTGTAAGCTAACTTGCTTGTGAACCTTGGCGAACTGGATGCCGCGTAGGATACCCTCGCGAACCTGGATGTGACCCTCGGCAACGCTAGGGAAGCGCTGCTCGTACTTCCACGCTAGATCGCCAATGTTGTGCGATGTAACTGGCAAGAACGTCCATGAGGCACTAACCCCGAATACCAGAGGCACAATGGAGCGCAGAACTATGTTCCGGTTGCGGGCGACGATGCTACCTGCCATGGCCGAAACTAGAACGTAGACGACACCGGGCAGTAGCTTTTCGCCAGTCTCCTTGGCGGGCGCTAGTGACGCAATGGTGCCGGTGAAGGACTGCTCTAGTGAGAACGCCTTGGATACGGTGTTGTTGACAGTGTCTTCGGCACATACAGCATAGCTATGCAGTAGCAGACGAGCCTTACTGATTTGCACCGCGAGTCTGTCAGTTGGTGTAGGGCCGCGGGCAGGCTTGCTCACGAGAGATGTCTCAGTATTGGAGGCGGAGGAGAAAAAGGTCTTGGATGGAGCGGCGGCAGGGGCGGCCTCGATGGGAGGAGAGGGCTTGGCTAAAGAATTGTCATCGTAAATGGGCTTGCGGGCCTAGTGGGAACGTTGGAGTAAGAGTTAGTAAGGTATTGGCGAAAATGTCGCGGTCCCAGCAACGGGATATCTCAAGACATATCGTTTGGATGAGAAATTACTAACCGAAATATTATGAGAAGCCTCGGCGTAGGCAGTTTCGGGGCGCAGAGTAAAGCCAACAAGCAGGGTGGTGGCCGCTAGTGGCGCCATAACATTCTACACAATGCGAAAAAGATAACACGATCGGGTTAGCCACAATTCCAGGCCTGGCTGGGAAAAAAAAAGGTGCTTCAGCTTCAGAAAGCCATTGAGCAGCGTCAAAAGGGTCCTTACCTGCCGCAATAACATTCGAGCAGCCATGGTGGACAAAGATGCACGTAAAAACGATGCAAATAGAGAGACAATGTCGAGAAGTCGGGGTTTCACGGCTCCAGAAATCAGAGCAAAACACCACAAACAGCCGGCTCAGAGAATATTTCCGGCGATAGTAGCATTAGAGGGACCCCCCAGTCTAGCTGTCGGCTAAGTATCGGGAATACTCCCTTTGAGAACCCAATTTGCCTTGCTTTTAAGCTGCTGCAGTATGTGAGTCCGTACTAGGAAAGAGCATAGTGGGTAAACAGGTGTAATGTGGGGCATGAGAATCGTGCAAACGGTCTATGAAATTCGATCTTCATACGAGAAGTAAGAGGCTCATAAGAAAAACACAAAAAAAAGCTCATTGCTTGCTCTGTCATCAAACATACATTTTGAGAGGGAAAGGGTTGTTTTCTTGGCTCTCGTTCTCATTATGATTAAAGGCCGACTCTCAAATGCAGCTAAATCAACGCCCCGGAGTTGGATTTGCTCACAATGCACACACCAGCTATCCGGCCATAAAGCTTTGCGACAAGCTTCATCACGGCCAATATCGACATGGCATTCTCCAGCAGCTTCTTCTTTGAGACCGGCATCATCCGTACAACGGCGCCATCTCTCTACGGAGTCCACTGCATCGGCATCTTTTTCAGCGCCTGTTGATAAATCAGTCTCTGGCTCACACGATGATGCCTTACTGCGCGAGGTCTTTGACGTCAGTTCATCATCACTACGAGCGTCACTCGCAGGTTGGACACGGCGGAGCGTGGGACTTTTCAAGAATAGTTTCCTCACAGGCCCAGAAGGCTTCATAGAGTTCTCCCACCGAAATATCGAGCGGGCTAAGGCTGTCGTTTCTAAGATCCTTGCTGCTCAAAGTGCAGAAGAGTACCGGAGCATTGTCAGAGAGCTGGACCGTCTCAGCGATCTTTTATGCAGAGTTTTAGATTTGAGCGACTTTGTTCGCATGACACATCCAGATAATAGAGTACAAGCCGCTGCTAATCAAGCATGGGCTATGGCCTACCAGTACATGAACCAACTCAACACTACTCGTGGCTTGAACGACCAACTCACGATAGCCATAGGGATGCCGGAGATTCTTGCTTCATGGTCAGAAGAAGAACGCATGGTAGCTCATATCCTCAAAAATGACTTTGAGAAGTCAGGCATCCACCTGCCCAAGAAGCAACGCCAGCGCTTTGTTGACATATCCCAGAAGATCAGTGAATATGGTAACCGTTTCATCACTGAGGCCCGTCCCGCAATACCCCAGTTGCGACTACCTTCATCTCGATTTGCTGGCCTCAACCCACAAATCGCATCACACCTAACGATGAACGGGCAGCTTGAACTTCCACTCATGGGTGGCGAAGCAGCCGCCGCTCTACGAAGCGTCCGTGATAGCGACGTCAGAAAGTCTATCTACATTGCCGGGCGCACCGCCTCTCCTTCTACTATCAACAACCTGGAGAACATGCTCCGTCAACGCGCCGAACTTGCGCAACTTGCAGGTTTCGAAAGTTACGGTCATCAAGCACTTAAAGACCGCATGATGGCTAAGACGCCCTCCGAGGTTATGAAATTCCTACATGCTCTTCGAAAACACAATGCCCCAACTATTCAGAACGAGGTCGCTATGCTGCGCGAGCGAAAGTGCCAAATAACTGGCGATCCTTCTGCTGAGTTATTTGCATGGGACAAAGATCTGTGTATCGACAGTATCCGCAGCGATATGCGTAGCAAGACCAAGCACGACGACCAGCTTTCTGCATACTTATCTGTTGGTACAGTCATGCAGGGCCTATCTCGCCTATTCACTCGTCTATACGGGATCCGGTTCATGCCTGTTGAAAGCGAGCCTGGCGAAACCTGGCACCCTGACGTACGTCGTCTCGATGTCATTGATGAGTCAGGCAGCCGGATCGCAGTTCTATACTGTGATCTTTTCTACCGCCCAGACAAGGCACCGAACCCGGCTCATTACACCCTCCGCTGTTCGCGTGAGATTCTTCCCGAAGAAGTAGCACAGCTCGCCGCTGAAGTTGCTAACATCCCCGGTCTCCCCAGCTTCGAAACGCCGGAAGAAATCGCAACAGATGGTATGGCGTCTCAGAGCCGCGACGGCTCAATTTTCCAGATTCCAACAATTGCTCTTGTGTGCGACTTTCCGAAGAACAAGTCTTCGCGCAACGAGCCTGCTTTCTTGACATGGCACCAGGTTGAGACACTCTTTCATGAAATGGGTCATGCCATCCATTCTGTTCTAGCCCGCACGTCGTTCCAGAACGTTGCAGGAACTCGCTGTGCCACTGACCTTGCAGAGCTTCCGTCAACTCTGATGGAGCATTTCGCTGCTGACCCGACCGTTCTCGGCCTATTCGCCCGACACTGGAAGACCGACGCACCGTTACCTTACGATCTAGCCAGCGACAAGATCCGTCATCTTAAGCTCTTTGAAGGTTTCGATACTGAGCATCAGCTCATTCTAGCCATGCTCGATCAAGTCTATCACTCGTCTATCGCTTCAGATCCCGGCTTCGAATCGACCCGCATCTTCCATGAACTCGAGAACAAATACACCGTCGGCCCTGCAGATCCACCCTCTACGTGCTGGCAAGGATTCTTCGGCCACCTATTTGGCTACGGCTCTACATACTACAGCTATCTCTTCGATCGAGTGCTGGCCGAACGCGTATGGCGCAAGGTTTTCGATGCTGGCGAGAACGGCGCTGCCATTAACCGTGAGCGCGGTGAGCATCTAAAGGAGAACCTGTTACGATGGGGCGGCAGCCGTGATCCATGGCATTGCCTCTCAGCTACACTAGGAGATGAGAGACTGCATGACGGCGGAGAAGAGGCCATGTCCATCGTTGGCAGTTGGGGCATACGGGACGATCATATAATCTCAAGTGCGAAAGCAAGCCAGGCAAAACAATCATAAAGTACGCCTCTGTAATATTAGAACATACTATTAGAATCTAAAAGAATAGTCTACACTCTCTCTCTACCCATACATTATCAAGATAACTAATCGAGTAATGAGTAAAAAAAAAAAAAAATTTATCAAGATAATACTTCAGCAGCATCATATAATAGACATTACACGCTTTTACGCAGGAGAGCACTAAGATTATTTCTAATTCTTTCTTTTATTTTATTAAGCAAAGAGGCGATTTTTTGAAAGCCACTAACGCCTTTAGCCTTGAACACTACGAGAGCAAAAAACCCATGATGCGGAAAAACGAAGGAAGACATGAAAGCATAAACAACCCGTGAAACATGTAAAAAGTCCGCGCAAAAAAAAACAAAAGGATATGTATGAAAAGAACAGAACAAACAATCAGAGACGCCAGCAAGCTCTCACACTTTCAGCGTGAAAGAGACAAAGTCAAATGTATCACCCACATGAAAACGAGAAGGAAAGCCCTCAGTGACCAGTCGCAGAGAAGGCTGCCACCCCTTCTCCAAGTACACCACGTTTTGTTTTGTTGTTTTTAGAGAATTGTACTTCTCCTAGTACTCGAAAAAGCCTTCGTGTTTGTTCTTTCGTCTCCAGACATAGAGAAGCAGGTATAATAGTAGTCCGATATCAACAGCCCACGATAGTCAAGCCACTCATTACAAGTGAAATATAACATAATATCTCGATATAGCCAACGATTCGGTTGGGAGTTTATCTCCTCTTGAGCCCCCAGGTGCCCTCTGTAAATCAAAGCCCACGCCCGCAACGAATGACGAGTTGATGTTCCTTGCCCCACGAGTATAGCAGCCGACAGAATGCCTCATAGATAAATCCACAATTTCCCACGTTAAAGCCCACAGAAGATGCCCAAATGATTGGTTTGTTCCAAAAAGACTACGCCATCCAGGTCCTTTTGGAGATATCTCACTCAACTGAAAGGAGGACCTATCCTAAGGACGCCAATAACTGCTTCCAATATCCCACAGAACCTTCGAAAGTAAAACTCGAAGACTCTCTAGCATGCCTGAAGAAATGTTTTCCCCATGGCAGCAAATCACTCATAGAGCGACGGCACTTAATCGTCAAAGGTAATCTTGTTAGCACCGGTAGGGGCGAAGTCGATGCGAGCACCACCACGGCCACCACGGCCGCCACCGCGACCACCGAAACCACCGCGGTCACCACCACGACCACCACCACGACCACCGCCACGACCACCGAAGCCGTTACGGTCACCACCACGGCCACCGCCACGACCGCCAAAACCGCCACGGCCACCGCCACGACCACCACCGCGGCCACCACCGAAACCACCGCCACCACCACCCTCACGGGGAGGACGCTGGGAAGCGAAGTCCAGACGAATTGCACGGGCAGCACGGCCGGGGCCAAGAAGACCACCGTTCTTGGTAGCGAAAGCCTTCTTAGCATCCTCAATGTCACCAAAGGAGACGTAACCGAAGCCCTTCAGGTTTCCAGATTCGCTATTTAACAAGTTAATACCAAGTTTTACATATGGATGAGATGAAGTATTCAGGGTAGAAAAATCAACTTACGGGTCAGTAGGCAGGCGGACGGAGGTGACCTCGCCAATATCAGCAAAGAACTCACGGACCTCATCCTGGGAGATCTCGAAAGGCAGGTTACCGACAAACAGAGTGTCAGACTCGGGGCTAACGGTGTCGCCATGGCGAGCAGCGCGATCCTGGGCGCGGTTCTGGTTGTCACCACCGGCAGGCTTGCCGGAAGAGGCATCCAGAAAGATGGGGCGACCATCAAGCTCGGCACCCTGCATGGCCTCAAGGGCAATAGCAGCGTTAGCAGGAGTGTCGAAGTCGACGTACCCGAAACCACGGCTGCGACCAGAATCCTTGTGGGTAACAATGCGAGCGCTGATAAGACCAGCGAAGGTCTTGAATGCATCCTTTAGTGACTCATCATCCAGGTTCCAGCTCAGTCTTCCAGCGAACAGGGTTGAACCACCCTCCTCAGTCTTAGCCTTCTTGGGAGCCTCCTCCTCAGCTGAATCGTCAGCCTTACGCTTCTTGGACTCCTCCTTGGGCTCCTCCTTTTTCTCCTCCTCGTTATCAGAATCGTCCGAAGAGTCAGAAGAATCAGACTCAGACTCGGACTGGGTCGCGGCCTTCTGTGATAGAACAGATGTTAGCAGATATACTTGAAGATATGAAGACTTGTAGGTGAATAGACGTACCTTCTCCTCCTTAGCGGCGGGCTTCTCAGCCTCAACCTCAGACTCAGAGTCCGAGTCTGACTCAGAATCGGAGCTCTCGGCCTCGACCTTCTTGGCAGCCTTGCCGTTGGTCTTGGGGGCGGGCTTCTCCTCCTCCTCAGACTCCTCAGACTCCTCTTCAGACTCAGACTCGCTCTCGGAAGAGGACTCCTCAGAAGATGACTCCTCCTTCTTAGACTTCTTAGACTTCTTCTCGACCTTGACGGCCTTAGACTTCTTAGCAGGAACCTCCGCCTTAGTAACAGCGACGGGCTGGGCCTTCTTGGAAGACTTTTCAGCGGACTTGGACTTTCCCATGTTTGCGATTATGTGAAATGAAGGGGGTATAAAGGGGATAAAAGAAAGACGTGTATTGACAAACAAAAAACTTGTTAAAGGGGTATCAAACAACAGAATGCAGAGAATGTAAGGTTGTGGGATGAAGAAGGGAAAGATTTCAGCACGAAGAAGAACGATGAAGAAGGCAGATGTCTGCGTTTTAAACTACACCCAGGTTGCGACCAGGCTAGCTAAGTGAATTTTTTTTTCTGCCAAAAGGGTGGGTCTGTAGAACTTTTTAGCGGGCCGCGGACAAAGCGGTCAAGATAAGAGCATAATTGCGAACTTCCCGGTGCAACGCTAGCCTCTATGGTTGTAGTACTGCAGTTCCAGAAGGCGGCCGAAAAGGCTAAGAACCAAAAAAAACCCTTCGCCTGACATTCAAGGCGCTAAAATTAACCCCCAGCCTTGTCAAACCACTACTATCGACAGAGCCAGTCAGCGCCTACACATTATCGATTAGCTCCGCCCAGGAACCAACAGCCTTTCCAGGTACCACCGGCCTATCAGCACCGAATTTTCTCGTCGTCCCCGACATAATCGCCGCCCCGAATTCTTAGTCTCTTTTTTTTTCTTTTTTTCCTCACTTGCTCCTTGTGTACATAAATCAAGCCTGCTAATCCCCTAATCCACTAATTCGCTAACGATGCCTACTCCCGAATCTGAAATGTTCCTGGCGCAGAAGCCAAAGGTCCCACCCACCTTCGATGGCGTAGACTATGATGACCACGCTGCCTTCAAAGCCGCACAGGATGCTATCATTCGCGAGCAGTGGGTTGGAGCTATGATGGTTCGCCTTGTCGGCGAGGAATTGGGAAAGTGCTACATGCGGGAGGGTGTCAACCATCTGGAGAACTGTGGTCATCTTAGAGGTCAGTTGCTTCGTCCAATTATATATACACTACATGCTAACTCGGCATTGCAGAACGCTATCTCACCCTCCTCAAGGAGAAAAAGGTTACTGGCCCTCTGTTCCAGCAGCTTAACTATATCAAGAAACAGGAAGAGCAGAAGTGAACATCACGCTCTTCAAGATCAACAGTCATTACGGCGTATACCAATACCAGTACAGATCATATATCGGATACCAGATCCCAGACAGATTAGGCCCAGAATCAAACCAATGAATTGATATCCTTGCGAATCTAGCCGTAGTGACCTTGTTTAAATGTCGAAGGTCGGAGACAAAAAGTTACTTATCTTGAATGTTTTACATGAAATAAATTATCAGTTAGCATTTAATAGTGTGTATCCCCTTCGCCAAATAAGGGTTTAACCCACATATGAGACCCCTTATTAGACAACCGATTGCTGACGATGGCGCTTATCCCCGTGGCTCATGCACAATTAGACGCGATAGCCGCTGAAGATTTTCTTTCTGATAGCGGGACAAACCACCTCAGCCGGCTGATCTGATATCATCTACTGTCCATATCAACACAAATAACACAACCATGATTGTCCGGAACTGCCTAACCCGCGCTGTGGCTGTAGCACGCCAGCCCATTGCCATGCGCACCTTCTCAGTCTCGACTATGCGCACCTTCGCCGCCGCCACTGCTCCCGTCGATACCCCCGAAGAGACGACTACCTCAGACGCCTCTGCTAGTTCAGGTGCATTGGTCTCTTCATGTCCTGCTGGGACTGTCATGACCGGCTTGAATTATATGAATGGAAAGCAAGACCCCGTAGCCCTTCCCGACGAGGCCTACCCCGAATGGCTGTGGAAGTGCTTGGAAGTAAAGGAGAAAGTCCAGGATGAGTCCGATGACATCGCTGCCATTGAGTTCTGTATGTATTGCCTATCAATAAACTAGCATCTCAATCACTAATCATACTGATCCTCTTCCCATTTATACAGCTAAATCGAAGAAACAGCGCCGTATCGCTGCCAAAAAAGCCAGAAAACAGGAGGCTGACCTGGTGGCTTCCGGTGACTTGTCTGCCTTCGCACCCAAGACTCCTCTACACGAACAGTCCATCAATTTGCCGGGCTCTACCAATGGCGACTTTGGAACCACTATGGTCTCCCTCGAAGCTCGTTCAGAGCTCAAAAAGGCTATTCGTAAGGACCGCAAAGCCAAGATCAAGGAGGCCAATTACCTCAAGACCATGTAGTTATAAAATATGGCATGATAGTGGGGATAGAGCTTGGCACAAGAAAGAGGGCAATAGTCTTGGCCATACATTGTACAACACCTTGGGGATCTTATGTAGCATTATTAGTTATTGTATTTAGAACTCTCGACAACATGAGAGACTATCTTTTCTCCTATCATGATCACATGAAGTGGTAAAGTGAGAACGGATGAAGTAATGGCAATTATATACTGTCGTGGTCTCCATTCAATAAAAATCGACCTAAAGTATATCTAGCCTATTGATGCCATACTAAAAATGACGCATTTCATCATCCATAAATTTGTAGGGTATCCCGTTTGTGCTCCTATTAGAAACGATAATTATGTAGAGAAATGATACGAAATGAACCATAATTGATAAGCACAGGCAAGGATATATATTGTTGATTATTCGTCTTCTTCGTCCTCTTCTTGATTGATACGTGTCAACTTGAGACGAATTTCGTCCTTCAAACTCTTAACATTGGCCTCGATTCTTTTCTTGAGCATCGCAGAATTTTGAATGTGTGGTTTGAGAAGATCGGCCTCTTTGAGTTTAAGTTGTACCTTGAGCTCAGCAACCTCTTCAATGACGGCATTCCGCTCATCCTTTTGGGCCTGCTCCTCTTCGTCCATTTCATCTTCGTCGTCGTCGTCATCCTCATCCTCATCTGACTCGATTTCTTCGTCATCTTCATCCTCCACACTGTCGTGAATATGAGTTGCTGTGCTTCCAACAGCTGCTGTAGGAGTGATGACATCAGCGTTTGTAGCAGGACTAGCATCAACTGCGTTCATGTTCTCAAGCTCTTTCTCGAACATGGCTTCAAGATCGTCATCGTCATCATCAGCAGGTCCAACTGTGCGATCTCCGAAGTATGTATCGTCGATATCGCCCTCGGCATCTTCCTCTTCTTCGTCCATATCTTCATCCGCTGGGGTTTTGGGCCGGCGATCATCAACCCATTCAAACCGAGTGCCTAGCGAAGATCTATCTGATGCAAGTAGACGTTCGACCTCGGCCTCTTTGTCCTCAATTTCTTTACGGCTGATAATTTTTGCAAAACGACGCTTCACGCAGTCGTGCATAGGCGGTGTTAGACCGTGCGGCCATTTGAACCCAGACTCAACCATGGATGGTAATGGCGTGGTTTTCGCTTCGTCTTCACTGGCAACCGGCTTGAAGACTAATAACATTTGCGAAATGTCGGCTGCTTTCATGAATGCTTTGCGATCCCATGATTTCATACCTTTCGTCATAGTTAACATCTAATCAAGTAATGGGTTAAAAAAAATTCATACCTTCAGTGATTGTAGGTAGATCTAGTAATACGGCAGCAAAGAGTTGCCCTTTCACACCAACTACGGCTCGTCGCGATTCTTCATTGAACCACTTGATGCGAAATTCGACACCTCCGTCTTTACGTGAGCATATCTTGTTATCATCGACCGCCTTTCGAATGTATTCACAGTGCTCGCCAGGAAGCATTCGGAAGATGATTTGCTCTTCCACTGAAGGGTCGATTTCACGATCACTCGCTTCCGAATCATAGCCGTCTCCTAGTGGGCGTACAGGCGTTCGTCTGGAGGTGATTTTGACTCGGGTGAGATGCTGCTTTTGCTTGGTATTCTTGCGCTTTGATGGTGGCTCGGAAACTGATATCGGGATTTCTTCGTCGCCATACTCGTCGTGCTCGCGTTTCTTTGCACTGGGCTTCGAGAGACGGCCGGCTTTGGTAGTTGTGAGAGGCGACTGTAACGCACTATTTGGATCTGATGGGACTGATATTGAAGCTTTTTTTGACTTGAGAATCAGTCTATTTGGTGTTGCGGATGAAGGAGTTGCAGTCTTTGCGTCGTCGGGTAATTGGTGGCGAACCGTGTTGACGTGGAGTTTGAGGACAGGGCGATATGACTCTGACATCGCGAATGATATGTAGTTTGTATAAAGGACGGAGTCTCTAATTGATATATATATATATATACAAGTAAAGAGTAGCTTATTCAGATGCAAAACTTGTGAGAACAATCACATATATTTTTCGTCGTGATGCGTTGGTGGGCGGCAGTAAATAAAAGATGCGATGAATCTGGGCGCGTTCGCAATGAGGAATCTTATCTTATCGAGCGACCCACAGTTTATGACATGGGCCCAACCAGTTTCCAACGTTTATAGGGCTGAACAAAAAGCTTCAATTTGTAACAACAAAACAGTTTATCTCAATGAATTACCAATACATGAGTTGTCTTTTCTAACAGATCTATTTTATGTACTTAAGAAAAGGAGGCTTAGCAACCTTAACGACAGACTTCACGGCTTCCCACGTCAGGTCTGGTAATATATCAATTTTCCGGTGACCCTTTGCCTGTTTCCGTAGTTGGACATGAGCTTTGGTCTGCTTCGCAGAGCACAAGTTTCTCTGAATCTGTAGAGCAAGTTCGCTGTTGGGGATGTGATCCAAAAACATCCATATGAAGTCTTTGTCGGACATAGATGTACGGCGGTACATGCGAGCAAAGTTGGTGTAATATTGACGCCATTCTTCGTATTGCCGTGTTTGTTGTCGAGCTGTGGGGGTTGGCACTATATAGCACTATTAGTAAACTATGCGGTGATACAATGTTCAATATATATCGACATACCAGAATCATTGAGTTCGTTCTGATGGCCCGTAGCACTAACAGGAGGTATAGCCAAATGTTTAGTATCTTGTAGAGTTTCTCTGAGAGATTCTAACTCTTTTGGGATAAGTTCGAGAACTTGTTCAAGGCGTGCAGTCAAGGAAACAGTTTTCTCATGAACATCATGGACCGACTCTGAGAATGAAGAAAATTTGACATTAGAGTCTTTCAAGTGGGCCACAAGCTCACTTGATAGTCTTTGCTCTGATTCATCTATAGCATTTATCACGGATCTAGCGTGCATGCTGCATTCACCCGCTACTTTTGACATGAGACCATTTTCTAGAATCTGAGCCTTTTCAAAAACATCACTGAACTGAGCCAGCGCAGCCTCAAAACTCTTCATATCTGTGGACGTAGTTTCTGTTGCAGTTTTAATGTCATCAAGGCGAGACATGATCATGTCTTTGTTCTCGGTCTCTTGCGTCGCAAGAGAAGTGATCTGGCTCGAAGTAGACCTCTCGGTGGACTCCATATCCGCGAGTGTGCTCTTCATATTTTCCATATCCTGCCTCATAGACTGAGTCTGATGAAGCATCTTAGCCTTGTATGCAAAGGCAATAACATCAGCATGGTTAGCGTCAGATATGAACTCTTTGAGGTGGTTTGATGCCTCATCCTCATCAACTGGTGTTAAGTGATGATATGGATTATTCGGTTTAGATCGCGGTATTGTTGCTAATTGATCGTGTGTTTTCAGTTGTTCCGGTTCTTTTGAAACTCCGAATTTTTGTTGCTTTTGGCGCCGCGTGGTCGTCATGATAAATCAGGGTTTAGGAATCTAGTTGTGTTAAGATAGTTGTAGCACTTTATAGTCGATGAAGAATTTGCTTGAAAAAGACAGATAAACTACAACGCAGAACTCATCGTTTACGTTCACGAGAAAATGGAGAAAGAGGGCAATAGTACTGATATTGTGGAAGATATTCACATAGGGAAAGAGCATATGTAGCTTCCTAAACTAGGCATGGTGATGTTTTGAGCAAAAGCCTTGTTGCTATTGTTGACACCTAGCAAAGTATGTGGCCTCCTGCCTGCTAAACCTCTCACAGTACCTCTCTCCGCCACAATATTCTGGTTTATATCTTGAACAATATCATCATCGAACACCTCTTTCACGACCTACCCTCTCATTTGTGGTCGCTGCGATGGTGGTCACCTACAGCCTTCGGACCAGCTGCTACAAGTACTCGACACTTGCCGATGAGCAGAGCTCCGATAACGGCGAGCCTTTCTGTCTGCTCGAGACGTGGGTTGGCTACGTTGCGTTCAATCTATTCCGGCCATTCATCGAGACTGTCATCTTTTTGTCCCTGGTCTTCGAGCTATTCGTGCAAATACCATTCTTCAATGCGGTGTATATTGCAGTGTGGTATTCGATTGTCTTCCCCGTCCTGTTCATTGTTCGCACCTTCGCAGGCCTCATAATTGTGGGATTATCCCTTGCTGTATCTGTCGTCTGTTTTGCTTAGCAAGCCAGACTAGGAACATCGGTACATCTTGTCGGATCTTCCCGGGGACGGATAGGGCCTGGAGCCAAGCGGGCAAAACTCCTCGAGCATCCGAGGCTGTAGCCACAGTCCATTGAACAGCCCCCGTGGGCAGTCTACGAATACGCTCGACGCTCGTATACACCCCGATGACCACTCCTGCGTTCTTTGAGACTCGACACAGAGCCGAGCTCTCCGTTTCCGTGACGGCAATCGATACGACGACAAACTCATTTGAGTCAGCGACAGTTGCTGTCATTTGCAATACAGAGAACACCCGGTCTTTGAGCGGAGTCCCGATATGATGCTGCGACTCCTCTAATCTCAAAGTTATATTTCCCCATGTCTTGTCCGCCACAGTGACACTGATTCCTTCGCATCGCCATTGGGCGGCCATTTCCCTATCGACGATGCTAGCCGTGAAAGCCTTCTCTGCCTCGGCATGATGGTCTCGAAAACATTGAACAAACTCAGCCCAATTTGCGGTCCCCTTTTTCGGTGCGTCCTCATGAACACTACGACGACACGTCCAGAACTCAGGGCGGAAATCGCGGCTACTCTCTTGTATCAGGTTGTTCTTGGCTGCAGTTTGTTTAAGTTCAGCAGTGGAAACGACTCGCTCATAAGCCTCGACTTTGGCTTTGCTTCCCGGATACGAGTGTGTACCCTTGTTTCTCCACGGGCCTTTAGACGGAGGTGGTGATGGCGGTGATGATGGCTGTGTTGCTGAGAGACTAGATCCGTATTCTTGTGCTCCTGGAATTGAATTAATAAAGGGGACCGCTTCCTCTAATATCGATATCACAAAGGGCTCTAGTTCTTCGGGCGGAGAAGATGGTTGAGGTAGTTCAGAGACCTTGATACCCCAGAGGCGAACGAACGGGCCAAGAGGAGTCGATGAGGCCATGACAAAAGATCGGGCGCAATTCTCTTATTCGTATAGATATATGTTTTTTTCAAAGGCATGTAATGGGTAGTTGGGAGTTAGAACATTCAATGGATTCGGGATATTTATAATCACTATTCATAGGCCATGCGAATATTCATGATCTGTCATAAGAAATTCAAGTTTCAGGTGCTCGGATAACGAGCATGTGCTTAAAAACCTAGGTAGCATGGGTCAATAGCATAACCCTACATGCACAATGGGCCGCCGCATGTAAGCAATACCGGTAACAAGATCCGAATACGACTTACACACGATCAATATTTATAGTACTGATATTCTCACTGGCCAAGAAGTAACACAGATATACGGTCGGCCGAACACATGATGCTGCTCTGAGGGCCCATTTCCTCATATCGTTAACGAGGACTACAAGTATACGAATAATGCAAAATTACAGCCGTTTAGTGCTTTATTTTCAATTTTTTTATTAATCATAAATTTTGTTCAGCTTCAAGAACTATGAAGGTGGTTAGGCGAGTCCTAGCCTACTTTAAACGCAATGCAAACATAAATCAAACGCGATGGATGTTTTGCATCAGATAAGCTGAGTTTTTTTCAATATTATATTAATCTATAGGGTTGGCTATCAGTACTAGATGAATTTCAGGCCTTCGTCCAATTAAATCGTCGCCCACAAAACGTAATACATTGATGCTACCCTTTTAGTATCTTCATAGTTCTAGAAACTGAATAAGATTAATGATTAAAAAATAAAATGCTACCCTTTTACATTCCTCGCCACACTTGACATCACCAACTTCACTCACCATCCAACCTTTGTAAGTTTGCTGCAAGAGTCTTTACCTCATCCTAGCTTTTTTTTACTAACACATTGGTCTGTCTAGGTTACTTGTTATTTAGTCACGAACTCAAAAGAAAGGGACCACACTTAAAAAATTAGATCACCAATTTCAAGAACTCCTCCAATGGAAGTATCAAAAATTGGAACAACAACGCGAAAAAGCGTAACAACAGTTGTATCCGCTCTGATGGCTACCTCGACAGTTGCCACTTCATGAAACTCGCCATAAATATGGTCACATGACACGCCGCCTTGACAATATAGTGTATCGCCTCTAAACCTCAAGGCTGCATCTAAACTGAATAGATCCTAATATGGGCTAGCTTTCTTGAACGACAGCAGAAAATCTAGGACTTACTAGCCGAGACGCCGTTCCAGTCAGGCAATTTTCCAAGCCGGAGCCAGGCGGTCCTTCCATACTAAGCAGCCAGCAATCAGCTCCGAACAAGCTTTACGAGGTTTCGAGTTAGTTACGGTCGAGGTGGCAGTACAAAGACTTTTTGATTTGGTGTCCAACAACCCCATTGTGCGGGATAAGGTCAATATTAAGGGCAGTTTAACATTTCAAAGCCACACCACCTTTGGGGTTTCGAGCAGCGTCCCGGGAAAAGCAAGGTGGCCACTGACTATACTACCACATCGCCATCCATGCCATTGGTGCCCATGGGATCTCATATAAACCCGATGCTCGGGAGTGGTGATCGAGTACAAGCCTCTACATAAGTTCAGTAAAGAGAGGTAATCATGGGATTTAAAATGTCAAGCCGAAACGCGTTGTCATCAGCAAGAAAATCAAGGATCTCGGCTTTGCAATGAGATCGTTCGCAGCGGCCATAATGACACATCTGTTCTCGTACATGATATAAAAGGACATGAAATTCGGCTACATCTGTACGGAGGAGACTTCTGTATTTATGCACATCCCGGAAGACTCTTCCAAGGCCCTGTACCATGTCAGCGTAGTCTAGACTTGGTCAAGGACGATGAAAACAGACTGCACTACACAGCTGTTGCCTATGTTTTTGCCCTTGTTCTGCAGGCCATTCCTGAATCATAGATGTTGCCGTCGCCATAGGACTGGTGCCATAATCATATTGAGGGTTTTTATAATCCGATTTTGCGCAATATACCTGATACCATGCAAGAAAAGAAGTAGAAGGACTTGGGATTATAAAGGATCAAGGATCAAGCCTACTTAACGGTCGCCGATCATAACCTGATCAAAGGGCTGTCAACCGCTCATTGAAATTCAGTCTCGCCGCGATGAGGAAGACAAGATAGAAGTGACAATAGCTAAAGGGATATGCAACAACAACAACCCTGACCTCAATCCGATCAGCATGTTCAAGAAACGCGGGTGCGGCAGCCGCCAGGCCGGGTTCGAGTGCTCATGACCGCAGTCAAGAGGAAGCATCAGGCGACTAATATGATACGAGACTGCAAGAATAGCAAGATCATGGTCGAAGACCACCGCTACTGTACCCCCGCCTGCCTACTTGCCTCGCGTCGGGTGGTCCCGTGGATGCCGTGTCCCTGAATACAGAGCTATATGGCCCCAAGTAAATTAACACAGACGAGTTCCTGCTTCTGCTCCGAAGCCAGTTGGCAACGGACCGCGGCAACGACGCCGACTACTTGGCCGGGTTGGTAAGGCCACTCGTTAAGGTTCGGTTGTCTGCGTAAGGTCACACGCTAGTTGCCAAGGGCGCACACTACAAACTTCACATTTCTGTAGGCCAAGAAAATAGTGTACGATGCGCTATGCCCGATCCAGGGCCAGTATGTGTCGGTCTACGCCGGCCTGATCGACTTGGCCTTGCCGTAATACTGTTACAGTGTGTGCTAGCACTAGCTCTTTCTCAGCTGAGCAAGAGAGTGTCTTGCGCTATGCCATAAGCAGGTCGATTGTATAGCCACGCTGTCCGCCATCGCGGAAGCCTATGAAGGGATGCATCGACTTCATGTGCTGCATAAGGATACCGCTGCTTGTAACAAGTTGTTCGATGCCGCAAGTAGACGTCTCATGGTGGCCAGTTTGGTCAGTCTATAATCTACTAGTCCCTACCAACCCTAACACAAAGTGGAAACGCAAGTCATTGTTAAAGCAAGACCGGAAGCTGGCTATTTACATTGTGACAGGACTTTTGCAATAGACAGTTAGCACTCGGTGTGCTGCTTAAATATTTTTGAAGACGGTCGTTCGTCCTTTCCTACAACACTTTTACAAATCCACGTTATACAATATTTGCTTTATTTCCTTTTCCACTTCATACTTGTGGGCATATTTATCTTGTGTCTTCTATGAAGACAGTCACCAAATCTTCTAGTTTCCCGACCCTCTGCTAAACCCCAATCGGTTTCCTATTATGAATAACTATACTTGCTCCCTTAATATATACTACTACGAAAAACTGACCTGAATAATTCACTGTATAGTTCATAGCTTTAATGCAAGGCTGGCCAATGAGCTTGTAGCCAGAAGCTGCTGTGGCTGCGTCGTTGAGCCACAGTAGGAATTTAGTCATTTTTGCATACCCCTCCTGTCCTAGGGGTCAGCTTTTGCTGGCTGTCAGGTACAAGGCTATGGTACCCACTGAAAATCGAGCTAGTACTAGTACCAAGTAGCTAACTTCTATCATTGGCATACCCAGGCTTCTATATATATATAGCACAACGTAACCCTCTACGGTATCTCGGGTTACACTTGGGTTAACACTCAAGATGTCTTACAGTGTTCTAGGCCCTTACACACTTGGTTCTCTAACTTCATCTGATCGACGGAGATATCTACAGAAGCCGCAACATCGACATGAATAAGCACACCAAAGCTTCGATCGTCGGAATCAGCGGTTGTTCCTCAAGTGGAAAAACGACATTGGCTCGCATCCTTCGTGATATATTTCCCCAGATCTTCATTCTCCATGAGGATGACTTTTATCGTCCAGAGGAAGAGTACGAAACCCTAAAGCTGCATGTTGACTGCTCCGGCTGACCTTGCCAAGACTCCCAGTCCGTCACGATGTGCGTGACTGGGATTGTATAGAAGCGCTAGATTTAGATCATATGCGGAGTGCTCTTCAATACATACAGTCTAGCGGTAAATTCCCCGTAGGTGTCATCATTTCCCTTAAGATATACTGATGTACTGATACATGATGCTAACAAGATATACACATAGTCCTTTGTAGATTCCAAGGAAGATCAAAACTCGATTGGCGATTGCCCAGTGACAGCAGATCAGATTACAGCAGCCAAGGCTCGTGTTATCCGATGGCTCGATACTCGTGCAGGCGTTTCATTCATTACCTCCAAGAGACCTATCTGCTTATTTGATGGATTCCTTTTATACACACCCGCCATGGAGGAGATCATGTCACTTCTTGACTTGAAGCTCTTTTTGCTCGTGTCGAAGGCTCAAGCCACAAAACGTCGTGACGCTCGAGATGGATATGTCACTCTAGAAGGGTTTTGGAAAGATCCCCCAAACTACGTGAGTAACATTGTGTGGCCTAACTATTCTGAAGCACATATGTGGTTGTTTGAAGACGGAAATGTCGAGGGCAAAGTCAAGGAAGACACTGCGAAAAAATACGGCATTGCGGTCCAAAGCGATCGAGGCTTGGATGTTGATATGGCGATGACTTTAGACTGGGCAGTGACACAGCTGATCAGCTTCCTAGACATGGAGTATTCATTAGGTAAACTGTAGCTCACATAGATATATATACTGAGTTGTTTGATATTACTATTAGTTAAAAACAAGATTATAGTGCATATAGGTATGCTATAACACACACCATCCAACTCCACTGAAATTCAAAGGCCAACACCTCAGGAACATCTAATTACACAATTAACGCTCCCTCCGTCTATGATATCATTATAATATGTACAGTACATGTGAAAGGGCCATAAATTCTAGAGGGTTTACCATTTTTTGGCTTTGCCTCGTGTAGACTTTTGATACCCAGTTCGTAGATTCGGGATGGGGTGAAATAAGAGAAACGAGCAAATGAAAAGGAAGAAGAAAATAAAGTTAAGAAAAGATAGGTAGATATTAATTAAATGATATCAATAACTCAAAGACAGACATCTTCAGTTTTGCTCACGGCGCTCCCAATAAACAGGGCAAGGCTCTAGCGGGCGCGAGAACATAGACTGGTAGTCAGTACCCTTGATGTCGTTTTCGTGGTTAGGATTGCGGAACTTGATGATACGAACAATTTCAGCGATGATGGTTTGCAGCTGCAGGTTGGCGAACTGCTCGCCAATGCAGCGGTGACGACCAGCACCAAAAGGCAGGTAAGGAGACTTACCACCCTTGCTAACCATACCGTAACCGTAATCGATTTGCTCCTCATCGCCAGCACCCTCAGTACGACTCATCGTAGGAGCGTTAGCGGAGTCCTGGTCCCAACGGTGAGGATCCCATACTTGGGGCTGAGGGAAATAAGTATCATCAGTAGCAGAGACACCAGGGGCACAAAGCAGGTTGTGACCCTGAGGAACAACCATTCTAGATCCAGGAACGGGCATGTCAGATTTGACTTTGCGTAGAATAGAGTGGATGGGAGCATGCAAACGAAGGGTTTCCTTAACCAAAGCCTGGTTCAGCTTGAGTTTGGCCAGATCTTCGTATTGTAGAGGGGGCAAATCAGCACCGAGCTCACGCTTCTGCTCCTCAATCAGTTCTTCTATGATGTGAGGGTTTTGAGCAAGACGTAGCATAATCCAAGAGCTAGTCGACGAAGAAGAGTGCTGACCAGCCATAAGAAGAGCTATCATCATGTGGGCAATCTCGTGGTCAGGGACGGCTTTTCCGTTCTTGTAGGTATCGGTCATCAGACGGCTCATGATGTCAAGGCCTTCAGTACGGCCCTCGGCGCGGCGCTTCGCCATGACATCCATGTAGATCTTAGCAATGGTGCGTTGGGCAATGTCGCGCTTCTTGTTCCATGGGAAAGGGAACCATGAGAAAACAAAGTTAAGCGGCTGGAAACCCATATCGAGATCGTGGTACAGGCTGGCAAGAGATTCGTCAAAGCCATCGCGGATCTCCTTGCCCTGAAGGCAGTGAGAAGCAGTGAAGATAGTGATTTCAGCCATCTTGGGAGCAATGCTAACAACGCCATTCTGGCCTTTGAAGGTAGGGTTCTTCTTGAAGAAAGACTGGATCTCTTGGGTTATAATGGGCACGTAAGAGCGGAAAGCCTCGGTGGTCAGGGCAATTTTCATGAATTTCTTCTGCTCCATGAGCTTCGAGTTAGGGCAGTCGTAGACAACATCCTTGCCAAAGACGGGTGTGGTCAGAGGGGTGTAGATCTCCTCGGCGTTAACGTCGCGCAACTTGCCGTTCAGAATGAAGTCATTGCCATTAGGTCCGAGGTAGACAGTAGTGGGGGTGCCGAGTAGAATGAAAGTGAAGCAGTCGCCATACTAAAAGATATCATATTAATATGATATGTCGTACGACAAAGACACTGAATTTTGATGAGTATGCGACTTACCTTCTTGCGGCAGGCAACAAAGAACGAAGGAGGGTCGATGCCGTAGGTGACGGTGCTGCCGATGAAAGGGAAGATGTGGAAGACAACAGGAGGCCGGTTAGGATTTTTGAGAAGAATCTGTCTAGCGATATTCAGGATGACCGACACCACAACAAATGCTAGAAAGCCAATGGCAACCTGGGAGCCAGTGCCGAGAGTCTTGTAGCTATGATAAACAGGAAGCAGTGACTCCTGCAACTGATCTTGCAGGATACCCATGATTGTAAAGAAGAATTAGGTTGTATGAAATCCAGAGTAAATATTGAAAACCTAAGAGTAAGAAAGCTACCACTAGACGACGTTGGCTCAAGTGAGACTTCAACTTCTTCGTGATGGATGAAAAGCCGTCACTTATCGTCGTGGGAAGGAAGAAGATTTAAGGGGTGAATTTGGCCTAGAATTTTTTCCTTCTACTTGTACACAGCGTGTTGGTGGCTTCTCTTTATACTAACTGGCAACAACGCTCACTAAGGGATCAAATTTGAAGGATTGAGATAGAGATGATACAGTGCGTGCGCTATATCTTTCTACGGTTATTTCTAGGGCAAGATACTGGGCTTCTTACAATATCTAGCCAATGAGCATGCTTTCGTATTCGTATCACAGCGCTAAAGCGACTGCCTGTGACACAATTAATTACGGTCATTGGCACTGTGTATGGTGCTGCCTGCCATGTTGTTGACCACACAGCGGAGCCCGAATACAGCTGACATTCTCAAGGTCGTGCCGTTGGGCTAAGACGTCAACATCCCCGTATGGCATGATACGGGTCCGGATACGCAAATGTAAATGTTGTTAGAAGGCTTGTGATTGGCCCTTGTCTCTTAATAAACGAAGTCGTAGCCCATCATATCGACAGATAGCCTTAGGCTAACAAAAGCGCTACTAAAGTCGCACTTTTCTGAGTTTTCCCACCCTCTTAGTCTTTCACCACACACTGTTCATCTGATGTCCGCATCAATTACGTGCATACCATATCTACCACACTACACACTTTGAATATCTAATCCGTAGATCTTTCTTACTTAGCTATATCTCACTCAGTACCTCAAGGACCACACGAGTTACATTATAAATACTGACAAAGTCAATATGAACAAAAATCTCCACTCCATTAACCAAGCAATTTCAATATGGCTCCAGGACCACGTTCGATTTTCCCCTGAACCGCATGAGCAGCAGCCCAGAAATCGCACGACACTACTCCACCGCTAGATCTTCATAAGAAAAGGGTTTAGCATAGGAACGCAAATGAACATGACCATACCACTTTTTGATAACAAAAAAATGGCCAATAGCTCTCGTACAAGTCAATTCCTACTATTTCCTAGTTGAGCACGATCTTCTCAACCCAATAATAAGAGAACATGTCTAATTTGTAGTACTATCTGTGATAATGTACTAAAGCCTGCATTGTGCATGGTAATCATCGAATTAGGATAATTCGAGATGTGATTGAAGAATCATGGAAGAGCTTACAAGTAATAGGCCACGTTGATTATTGGGTGACGAAGGCTGAAAATCAACGGCAACCTCCGACATAGTGTCACGATCAGAACAAAAGTGATATCGATTGCTATCCGGTGGCTGTCCAAATACGATGCACGACAACGATCCACAAAACTTGATCCGGTCATGACAAGCGAACAATCCAGTAACCCTTGCATGACCTAACCCTTGTCATAAAGGCCAGCTGTGACATTTCTTTGTCGTGTTTACTTTGGCAGATTGTCAGCCAATAATGGCCTCGCAACGCTGCCCCGCAACGTTAGATGCCCTAGTTTTATCTTAGAATAAGGAGCTTCACGTAGTTAACACGCTTAGACGCGCTACGCGTGCTTGCTTGCCTTTGCCGTTAAGTGTTTTTTCAATCCAGCCCTTTAGGAGGAACTGAAGCCTTTTGCTTCTCTCTGTGTATTATAGACTCCAGACCACACATCTTTCTCAGCCTCACTTACTTTCCAACCCAGGACGCTGTCTTCCATATCTAATCGATTACCATACACAACAATTTATTCTTGACGCACGAAGCTCTCGAATTATCAATACTATCAAAATACTACTTGTTCTTTTCTAGCAAACCCCACACATTATCTTAGTATGTCTCAATATTCCCACAAGCGTCTGCCCACGCGAGCAGAACTCTTGAGTATAGGGGACCCCAAGCATCGTGACGATTCATAACTCCTTTAACACCTTTTTCGTTCTTAGAAATGCTCGAGGCGAGACTTACCCAGGCAAGTGTGCTGAAGAAGATCATCGATGCCATCAAAGATCTTGTTCAGGACTGCAACTTCGACTGCAATGACTCTGGTATCGCCCTACAGGCCATGGACAACTCTCACGTTGCCCTGGTTTCTATGATGCTCAAGGCTGAGGGCTTTGAGACCTATAGATGCGACCGTAACATTGCGTTAGGTATCAACCTAACTTCTCTTACCAAGGTCCTCCGTGCTGCCCAAAACGAAGATATCTTGACCCTGAAGGCGGAGGACACCCCCGACAGCTTGAACTTGACATTCGAAAGCGGCCAAAATGACCGCATCGGCGAGTACGACCTGAAGCTCATGGACATTGATCAGGAGCATCTAGGCATTCCCGAGACTGAGTATGCTGCTACTGTTTCCATGCCTGCTGGTGAATTCCGCCGTATCTGCACAGATTTGATTGCCATGTCTGAGTCTGGTAAGTATATTCAATTTTCCTGCAGATCTGAAGTGCATACATACCTGCAAATACTAACGCTACAGTAACACCTAGTTACAATTGAAGCTACCAAGGACGGCATCAAGTTTACCTCACTGGGTGATATCGGCAACGGTTCAGTCACTCTTCGCAACTCTACCAATGCTGATAAACCCGAGCTCGATGTTGGCATCCAGCTCAGTGAGCCTGTCAGCCTTACTTTCTCCCTAAAATACCTCGTTGGATTTTGCAAGGCTTCTGCCCTGTCTAGCAGTGTGAAGATTTGCCTTTCTAACGAAGTGCCTCTTCTTGTTGAGTACAATGTTTCCGGCAGCAGCTACCTACGGTTCTACCTGGCGCCCAAGGTAAGTTTCACATCAGATTTATCTCTGACAGTTGAGTACCATATACTAATGTGCCTTTACAGATTGGTGATGACGAGTAAACGAGTATACTCTCAAACTTTGATGTTATGACACGGCTACACATAAGTACCAGGTGTAGCGGTAGCATACACTACCTTACCCAGTCCTTGATTTGCTTCAGGCTCATATTTTAATGTTATACGGCTATGCGATGTTTTCCTTGTTTTAAGAAATTGGCTATGCTATGCGCCTGGCAGGAGCGAAATAATACAAAAGCCACTACGCTACATACTAAAGCGTATCAATATACAATGCCTCTACCAACAATAATGTGCACTTTACAAACATTCCAGTATTTATTGACAAAAGGCAAAAAGTATGTATGTGGAAGACCAAAATGTTAGCTAAGATTGAAAATGTACCAACTTAAAGGCGGGGTTGCCTTTTTGTGAACTCTAGCAGTACCGCAAAATTGTACAAATCATTGATAGACTACGGAATTATCCACTTGTGATTTAAGCTTTGTCGCATTAGTCACATTCGTTGAAATCGAGTTGACCCAGCGAGCTCGTTTTGGCTAAATTCTCTTAACTTCATAGAAGCGTAATATCTTTACATAGAAAAATCTACCTTACATATATTTTTCATGAATTTAATTCATCAAAGGATACGTTTTCTTTCACCTTTCTGTAATATCTGAATATTGGACTACTACAGCTTAATATCGACTCTTATCTGTTTTTTCTAGTCTGAGTTTCTTTATCATGTTTGCCGATTTCCCAATTCCAGAAACGAGAGTTCTGGCTGTTGCTAGCCATGTGAGTTGTATCCTGTCGCATTATCATCTGCATACAACATACTGACCGCTACTAAACAGGTTGTCTCTGGGTATGTGTGATTGTATTATTTGTAGAGACTTGACTGTTTTCATTAGAGTATAATATGAGACCACGAATTGCTACTAACACTTGATTTAATAATATAGAAATGTCGGAAACAAAATAGCCGTCTTTACTCTACAATCACTTGGCTGCGATGTCGCGGCGCTGAACACCGTGCAGTTTAGTATGTGACTAGACGAAAAGTCCTGCTGCCGATCTTTGGCAAACTAACAAGCGCCTTTAGGTAACCATACTGGATATGGCCAATGGAAAGGCTCAAGGGTGACGGCACCCGAAATCACGGAATTGTATGAAGGCCTTAAGCAATCTAACCTTGATGATTTTGATATGATGCTATCAGGATATATCCCTGGTGCAGCTGCTGTAGAGGCCGTTGGAACCATCGGCAAGGACCTACACGACAGAGCTGAAAACAACTCGGGAAGCTTCTTTTGGGTGCTTGATCCTGTCATGGGTGACAATGGGCGCCTTTATGTACCCCCTGAGGTCGTTCCTGCTTATAAGTCTGTGATAAAATATGCCGATCTGATAGTGCCAAACCAGTTCGAGGCAGAGTATGAATATCTTCCTCAAACCCTCTTTCCCCCATTAGCTGCTAACAAATATTCAGACAACTCTCGAATGTAGAGATCAAAGACATGGAATCACTACAACGGGCCGTGTCTGTGTTTCATCAGAGCTACGGCATACCTCACGTTATCATCACGTCTGTATCCTTTGAACAAGAGGGGAGTTCTCTATCAGACCTCTGCGTCGTTGGATCTAGCATGACATCTGAAGGCAAGCCTCGTTTCTTCAGAGTTGTTTTCCCCGCCATCGACTGCTACTTCTCGGGAACTGGCGATATGTTTGGTGCATTGATCGTAGTGAGAATGCGCGAGGCGGTGCACAATGCCGGCATCAAACTACAAAAGACGGCGTCCTGGCTGAGCGACGATAGCGTGAAACCAGTGGACCTCCCACTGGCGCACGCAGTCGAGAAAGTGATTGCAAGTATGCATGAAGTATTGGACAAGACGGCTATTGGCATGAAGAAGGAGGTGGGAAAGATCGAGGCACATTCTGGTACTATGGGAAGAATACAACTGACGGCTGCAAAATCTAAAGCGGCAGAGCTGAAACTGGTGAGAAACCTGCCTTCTCTCAAGAACCCCGTTATCAGATTCAAAGCCGCTAGTATATGAGCTGCGGCTGTTGTAAGACGAGATGATGGACAGTAGTTTGGGAAAGTAGGGGTTTTCTTAATCGTTTTTTTTTCTTCATAATCATGTACTTCATTGAAACAGAAGACTATGCAAGGCTTGAAGATAGGTGATATCTAAGAAACTTAAAGAGTGTATATACTCTAAGCTGTAGGGCCGAAACCGCCAGTGCTACCGAAACCACCGGCGCCACGAACACTGGCCTCCAGCTCTGCGACCTCGACGATTTCGGGGGTGTAGATGCGCTCTAGGATTAGCTGGGCAATACGATCTCCCTCCTTAATCTCAAAGTCCGCCTCGTTGTGATTGAACAGAAGAACCTTGACCTCGCCGCGGTAATCGGCGTCAATAACACCAGCGCCAGTGTCGATGAAGTGCTTGGCAGCAAGGCCGGAACGAGGAGCGATGCGGCCGTCTGAGGCGGTATATGTTAGCATATGTATCGTCGTGCTGATACCACTTGGTGAAACAGTAGTGGGTTGACTTACAGGTGCCAGCAGGGCAGGCAATGCTGAGATCAGTGCTGACCAGAGCCTTACCGCGGGCAGGAATCACAGTGTCCTTGGAAGCGGACAGATCGTAGCCGGCAGAAAAAGCAGAGCCGCGGACGGGCAGCTTCGCCTTGTCCGAGAGCTTCTTGACGCAGAGGGGAATAGGGCCGTCCATAGTAATTGTGAGTGATGGGTAGTTTGATAAGATGGGGAGAGAGTTGGAGATGGAAGGAGAAGAAAACCAAAAAGCGTGGAAAGAAACGAGAAGCGAGGTCGTAGGCCTATATGCTGACAGTCACGGCTGATCAACCTTTATTAGCAGGCTGAAAGTCAAGAGTTCGCTGCAAGGGGATACCCGCAGTGGGGCTCTATATTATGGGTTAGTGATAACGCTGTTAAAGAGAGTCTCGGAACTGGGACAATAGCTGGATTAGCGCTGTATATACAAAGCCTTAGTAGGGTAGCTTGTCTGTCCATTGGAATCCGTCCAATGTGCAGGGGCCTGTAGCAGAATTATAGAGAGAGTTGTTAACACAACAGCGATTTACATATACGAAAGGCATTTATGAATGGGTGATACTACTGCAAAAAATATATTGTTACGGAGGTCACAGTCAAAATGGCGGTGGAAATGTAAGGAGTATCTATAATCTACAATTCAAGAGATGGATACATGCCTAAAGCTGGATCAATTAATAAGGCGAAGGACAGTTTGACGCCGAGAGTGGGATTGAATTACATTATTCCATCTATAGTGCTCCAACCTAGTCATCCAGATCACGGCCAAAGTCTATCAATCTAAGCTTTGAAGCATCGCGAGGATGAAACGTAGCAACTTTAGACCTCACAAGAAACCGAGCTGCCGAGGAATCCTTCTCTACACTGACATACGACAAGTCATCGTTGCCATCAGCCCTCATGAGTTTGTTGAGCAGTTTCTCGGTCAACCGCTTCATGCTCTCACCTGCGGCAGAGGCTTCAGTCCACTCACCGCTTTTCTTGCGCTCGAGAGTTTGTGCGGGACCCCATATCTCGTCGATACGCCGCTGGCGAACATCGACGGCTGGCTCGTTCTTGGGCTTCCGGGGCCGGCCTTGGGCTGTGAATCCCGCGCCGAGAACATCGCTGTTTACGTCCATCATCTCACCGACAACTGGACCACCTAGTTCTTCCGCTGCCAACAGAGGCGCAAGTTTCTGCGCGACGAACTCGTTGAAGGCGCGTAGGAGCCTCTTGGTGTCAGTATCATAGCGTTTCTTTTGAGCCTTGAGTTCTGTGATTTTCTCGTCTATCACATCTTGGGTCGTCATCCTCTCGCGCAGTGTCGCTTCGTTTTTTAATGTCTGAATCCGGTCTCGGAGAGCAGCAGAGAGCAAGGTTTGGTCAGTGAGGTTTGCGCGTTCAATGTTGAGCCGCTTCTGGGCCTCACTGAGCATTGGTGTTTGTTGTGCTAGATACGCTCGTGATTCTTGTACCGTTTGATGTGTTTTCCTCAGTGCAATAAGAGCTGGAAGTACAGAATCGGGGAATGGGAGATATGGTTCAGACTCTGCTAAGCTATCATATGCACTGGCAAGGATAGATAGAGTGTCGACCGGTGTCTGGCTTGAAGACGGACGAACATCGTCTGACCGCAACTGTTTTGTACTTAGTTTTACGTCATTTATGCTATGAGTAAGACAGTATGATTTTTTTTTACCTTCATTAGCTCTTTCTCTTGTTCATTGACTAGACGTTGAATCTCGCGAATAGAGAAGTGTAGATTGCGCTGATGGGGTTCATGTTCCATTGTGTTTCGAGATGAAAAGGTGTTGCGGATTGATGATATAAACAATGTTAGTGGTAGGACTATATATACTGTCTATAATAGGGCATATAATGATAGAAACTAGCATTGAAGTCGGTGGCACTGTAGACAATTGTGTTGAAAACACTGTTCATGGTTTTGCTTTCCTGGCTTTATTGACGCTTGTGATAGCTATAACTTATAGAAGCTATTGCCACGGTGTAACCCCGGCTAAATTGCGTTTAGCAAGTGTTGGTATGTTATCAAAGTAGGCATACCACCAACTATCTCGATTCAACTCAGTTATGCAAATAGATAAAGTAATTCTGACCACAAGCAGATGTGATTCAACCAAGCTCATTATTGGCCACCAATATGGTCAACGGCGTATCTTACTTCCTGTTGGAAAATGTTTTGATGCACTGATATCTTACTATCTTGACTTGTTGCTGAGAGCCCCTCTCTTTTTTGGGTCTTCTGCTTTCGCAGTGCGACTCAATAAGTAGCCTACAAGCTGGCCTAAAAATTGTTTCTTTACATTTTCTGAACATTGCTGCCTTGCGAGTAAGACTAGATCTACATTCTGCCATCACTTGCCATCTATTTGCCGTGTTTAAACATGGCCTCTGCAAGCTCACCAGTAAGGCCAACTTGAATCTGCTGATTGCAATTGAATTGTAGAGAAACGGTAGACTAACCATCGAACGATCCCTTGCTACATGTAGCACAGTGGCGTCCAAAAACTTCATGCAGACCCTAGCCAATTAGCCCAAAGCGCGCACAGCGACGAAGACTACCAGAAGTTGGATACCGAGCTACGTAAGAAGCGCCTCGAACGACTAGTAAGTCTCATTTTTACCTGCCTCGACACACACATATAATACAGATTCTCATGCATCGGTAGTTTCTAGACCAGCACTCCAAGCCGCTAACTGTCAACCGCGTGCGTATCCACGGCGCCGCCAATGTCCGCCATGGCTTTCTGAATCCCATCATCGCCCCGCTAGTCGATCATGCTGAGACGACCACGGTCGGGGATGTCCTGTTGCATCTACGCGACGTGTCTCAAAAGCTGGACTCCTTCGACATATTTCACGCCAACCCTCAAGTATGGCTTTCTAACGTTGATGCCACTGATCCTAGCTCTACCGTTACTGATACCGACGTCGACATCCGCGTACGTGAACAGGGTCGATTCCTCCTGAAGGGCGGCACTGATTTTGGAAATGGTGAGGGCTCGGGCTATGGCTCGCTGCTATGGCGCAACGTCTTTGGCGGCGCTGAAATGCTCTCCTTCAATGTCAGCAGGGGAACCCGCACGCGTTCGGCTTACAATGCCTCGCTGAGCACGCCATTGTTTAGCAATCCGGATTTCCGGCTTGCCCTGGACGGCATCGCATCGATGACGGAAAAACCTTGGGCGTCGCATGAGGAGTTTCTAGTCGGAAGCGTTGCCAAGCTGTCGTGGCTCTCGGATAAGCGAGATATGCATTCTGTCGAGTATGCACACCTGTGGCGCCAGATCGCGAATCTCGGTGCCAGCGCATCGCCTACCGTTCGTCACGATGCTGGCAACTCGCTCAAGAGCTCTGTCAAGCATACCTTTTCACGCGAGCGCAGAGATAATCCGAATCTGCCGCAGTCTGGCTACCACTTCCGCTCGACCCTAGAACTCGCCGGGCTTGGTCCCATGGGTGGCGACGTCTCCTTCGCTAAGACTGAAATCAACGTCGGGGGCGCCGTGCCTATCCCTATCCCCGGAATCAAAGGCCGCAGTGGTGTGTCTGTCGGCGCTGGCTTCCGCCTAGGCGCACTATATCCGCTCGCCCAAGACATCCTGGGAGCGGCTAAGCCGAGCCGCATCAACGATCGCTTCCAACTTGGCGGGCCGACGGACGTGCGCGGCTTCCGACTCGGTGGCCTCGGGCCCAGAGACCTTGGCGATGCTACGGGCGGTGACCTTCTTGCTGCTGGTGGCTTTGACCTACTTCTGCCGTTTCCTGGCCGCGGCGCAGATTCGGCTCTGAGATTACATGCGTTTGCCAATGCAGGCAGACTAGTCGCACTATCGGGCCACAAGAACGGTGAGAAGCTAGTGTCCAGACCGTCCATGTTCCGTAGCTTTCAGAATGCGTTAGCAGAAATGGCAAATGGCCCGCCTAGTTTGGCCGCCGGTGTTGGCCTTGTGTATGCTCACCCGGTAGCTCGCTTTGAGCTCAACTTTGGCCTCCCTGTTTCTCTGCGGCGGGGAGAGGACGCTGCTAAGGGGTTCCAGGTTGGAGTTGGTATCAACTTTCTTTAATTACGAAGCTCGCGCAATATATAATTAGTATGTATGTATGTATGTATAATTATCTGCGGTACAGGTCAAGGGGCATTGGAACTAAATAATTGAACGTATGAAATGAGTATATGTAATGTTTATGGAACTTACTAAATATTACAGCCGATCTTCAGAAATAGCAATATTTATATCAGCGAAGGCGGTATCTTCATAGTTCTAGAAACTCAATAAGATTAATTAAGAAAACAATATCTGCGAAGGCAGGGGAATGTGGAACCTAGACTAGAATATAAGATCCAAAAAAAAGGCTGTACACAGTTTATTATGATGACAATAAGGTGACAACTAGAATCAAAGTTGAAGAAGAAATCACATACTTAATACATAGATACCTAAGACAACTGAAATATCCGTGTCCACTAGAATAGCATGGAGCAGCTGAAAATGACGACCAGAACACAAGCTCAAAGAACAGTGGCTGTAAAGAAAAGAAGTTGATACAATATTGAAGAGCTATGACGAAATGGATGGAATGCCCCAATGAAATGTACTGAACTAAGGAACCAAATAAGGTTGGACTAGACATATGTTCAACAACATAGCAGTGTTAGGAGTATATTCATAACATCAAGAGCATACGGATCCGGGACTGACTACCTGGACAGATATCACGATTACGCGTAAGACAACCACCAAAGCTTCTGACATACGAAGCAGATCGCACGACTCCCTATGTTTGTGTGTGTGTGTATATCACATCTACCCACATTGTTACACAAGCAAACTACGCCAGATTGGTTACTGGACAGAGCTGAAACCTTCTGCTGAGGCTTCCCCTTGCTAAAGCCGATTGTAATCGTAATTGTATATAGTTAACGTCTACTAGAATTACGGGGATTATACGACGCCGGATTGGCTACCGGACAGATACCGTGGCTACCCGCAAGTCAGCTACCCAAGCTTCTGGTATAGGAAATTGTATATATAACGTCTACTGGAATCACAGAGATTATACGACGCTTCTGGTATAGCAATAGTATTGTATTGAATATAGTTAACGTCTGATTTTGATACTACAGAACCCGGCTATAACAATATAACATATACAATTGTAAAATCGTAATAACAATTCTGATCATTGTTCCGTATCGTTATATACAATAAACAGGTACAGATAGCAATGCTAACGGTACCTTGATTGACATCAGTTAACACTATTCTCCTAGACCACATTAATTCTAGATCACACCAGACAACGTCCTACGCCTGGCAGCGCCATAGGGCACAATATTAGATGATGAGGGTGAAGTACTCTCGTGTGGGAGAGTGAGAGTTTGTCTAATTGAGGGAGGGACTATATATAGGGTTTAGAGGTGGAGGTCTGCTGAATTTGTTTTTCACTGTTCTGGGATTCCGGACCGGTCGTCGGCCACTGCTGGCGCTGCTTCACAAAGCATGCTAACTTCACTACTGGCCTCCTGCTCCCAAGGTTCTGTTCACAGGAACAGGAGAGGAGCCTTGGTAACATCGCCCAGTTACATCTAGCTTTCTTAAAACTCTGCCTGCTTGATACGGACGCTGCTCTGCGCAGTGGTAGTATAAATAAAATTATCATTATCAACAGCAAATGGGGTGGGGAAGGAGGCGTGCGTGGTGGGTTGATGGGCATGTATCTGTACTATCTAAGCCTACCTCATCTGCTTTGCGAAATAGGCGGTAAATCATGAAAATGGCGGCGTTTTTATCTTGACAGAGTACTTCTGGGGTATCTTCTGACCTGTACCTATATATAGCTCTATATTAATAATATTCGACAAATGAGATAACCAATACTGAAAAGACATAAGCGACAATGCATATCACATTATACGTCAGAGTCGGATTCGTATTCCTCCTCCTCCTCATCGTCATCGACGTCTTGATCGGCAAGAAGCTCTTGCTCCTGCATCTCACGCCAAGTACTCCAGCTCAGCATACCAAAAGCGAATATGATTAAGACACCACCCAGGAGAGACGAGGTTCCAAGAGGAGTGCCGGTGAGTATCCAGTCAACAACAGCGACTATGAAGATGGTCAACAGAGCAGCCACGCTGCTGAGTACAGGGCTTGTTAGGCTGATAAGGACAAGGAATGAGCCTGAGAAGATGGCGTTCGTTGCAACAGAAGCCATGACGCATAGGCCAGTGTAGCCGGTGGGGAACTCGAAAATTTCCAAGCCCGTTATGTGTAGGATGGGCAGCGGGATCCAGAGAACAAGCATCGTGAACAAACCGATACAAGAGCCAATGGTGGTGGCAAAAATAACACCACGACCAGGACTGACGCCCTCGGGTGGACAGGCAAGTCTTTTGTATAAGACCTCGTATAGGCCATATAAGACGGAGCCTCCGCCGATAAGAACGTTGCCGAGAAAGCGGTTTGACATGCCCCCCGCATCGGTGCTACTGCTGCCACCGCCATACGCAACAATTAGAACTCCGCCAATGGCAATCAGGACGGCAATTGACTTGTCTAGACGCAGCTTCTCTTTCAGTAGCGGCACAGAGAAGGCATAAGCGAAGAAGGCAGAGCAATTGTAAATGGCAGTTAGATCAGACGGTGTCGTCATGTTCACGGCAATATACCAACTCAAGCCCGCAATAGTAAGCGCAACCGTCAAGGTAGCAATGGTATGCAGCAAGTACTTCCAGCCCCGCAGTTTGCGATGTCCCTTTGAGACGTCCAGATCCTGCAGCTCGACCATGGCCAGCGTTGAGCGCAGCAATTGCTCGTGGCGGCGCCAAACGACTGGCCATGGCACATCCGGCTTACGTAGACGTATGATAAGCAGCTGGAAGGGCCACAGCAGCGACCACGAACTGTGCGTAAAATACATCATACAGTACGCCTTGTCCCAGCCGAGTTCTCCCTGGATGTAGGCCGACAGCTCGGTCTGTATGGTGAACGAAACTAGGCTGAGCACGAGGAAGAACGAGGCATATAGGTACTTGGTCCGCGCGGATTCGCGGCGCACGGTCGAGCTAAGCGCCGGACTCCGACTACGCATCATGGAGCTCTGGCGCCGACCGGAGCCGGGCCTACTATAGCCACTCTCTCCGCGCGGGCTGGGAAGTGATGGTGCCTGTAATCTATCGTGTGCAGCGCCCGTTGATGCGTGCTTGTAGAGTAGCGGGGCGGCGGCATGTTCGCGATTTGTACTAGGCGACATGTTATATTTCTGGGGTTGTATTTTGTGATTTTTAAGCTGTTTTCCTGTCGGTCGGCCAGTCGGTTAGATATGCAGGAACATGAGTTCGCAGGCTAGATATCAAAGAAAATGGATGAAGAGAGCGAGAGAGAGAACCAGAGAAAATGCGACGATGTTGAGATGAGTTTGGATCGAGAGGACGAAGCGAAAAAGAGGCGTCCGCTTCCTTAAGACGAAAATAGAGAATAGAAATCACAAGACACAACTATCCTTGCCCAGGCGGTTTGTTGTTGAAATGCCGGTGTGCGCGTGGCACTCCGTTCTCGTGCTTAATCGAGCTTAATTGTTCCAAAGCAGTACAAGTCAAAGTTTGACGTCACTGTGCCTGTGGTTGGATCGATCTAGGTGAGGAAATGGGACGTGATAGAGCTCTGGTCCCAGCCGGCCATTGAGAAAGAAAGCGGACGAAACGAAGATGTATGAATGTGTTACTGTGATTTGTGGCCTTCATAAGTATATTGAATTGTCTCTCCCGGTCTACGGCGGTATAGGAAAAATAAGAGTGAGATTTTATGGTGTTGTCGGAAGGGAAAAAAATATTTTACCAACACTTCGCTGTACGTCTACTTGGATCTTGCTGGCTAATCACGCCTTAAACGAAGTCACTCTACCGAATAAGCTAAATGAGGAAAGCCAAGCCAAGCTTTCCCCAGTGCGTTCTGTAGGAATTTACAGGGGATGGCAACGCTAATCACACACATTGTTTGGCTTTAGCACTATTAGTAGTAGTAGTAGTAGTTGCTGCGGCGGGACAGTGACTCTCCCAGTCGGCGAATTAATGTGCACTAACAGCCTGTGTTATCCTGATATGAGGCACTCTGTTAGAATCTGGCCCAGATTACTAATATAAAGAAAGCCGAAACTTGGCCATGCGCCGCTGTCTCACATGCTGACTCCACAGGCGGTCAGCTCTTCTTCCTAACAAATGATCAACTTATTCTATGGCTACCTACAGGTTACAGCACGAATCTAGGGCTTCTGCACTGCCAGCGTGCATGCAGCGAACTACCAACCAACCAACTTAGACGAAGTCCAAAATCCATTTCATGACTATCTACTTTAAGTATTCAACGTGAAAAAAAAACTGCAGCTAGTTGAATGTCACTATTCAGGAGACTGTACATATATGCTTGCATGTGAATATGCCGATAATTACTAATGATTTCCATCCTGATTGGGTCCTCTAATAAACACCGCCATGAGACTATGGCTTGCTTACAGTTATGCTTTGCTTACTTCCCACTCAGCCAAAGAGCACCTTCATGGTATCGAATTGATACTCAACCTTGCGCCAGATTAAGGCAACAAAGTTCCTGGCCACCGTCCAAGCCTGCTCTGTCGTCTGGACCACACCAGTCGGCAATGGCCCCCTTCTCCAAGTTTGTGATGTTATCCTCAAGATGCTTCTAGCCTGACACACCAATCATGATACCATCATCGCCATCTAGCACCTTAGGCGCCGAGTGGTGTACTGTGTAGCGCAGCGCATTGTCAATAACTAACAGCCTATGCTTAACAGCAGCATCCTCCACTAGCTTGAGCGCCTCAAAGGTCAAGTCCCTCATGTATCGATTGCGGTAAATGGATCCGTTGTTGCTCCTATCAGAGAGGCAGCCTTCGTGCGGCGCCATGTAGGCCGACTTGATTTTGCCTGAGAATATGCTGCCAGAAATGAGGTTAAAAATTGACAATATTGAGGCCGTAGCAGCGCAGTGCCGGTTTAAGCTCCGACTCCGTGCTTCACAAAGTTGTGTTGTACGCCCCTTGGTAGAGCGCCGACCGTACCCAGATGTTGTACTTGCAAGTCATGACGATTTCGACACCTCGATGGCGGTATAGTTGCGGACGCCAAGCGTAACGAACTTGCCAGCTTCGTGCAACTTGTCAGTTGCTTCAAGAGTTTCAGCAAAATGGACACCGCGATCCTATGTGAATCAGTCAGTCTATGGGGCTTACAAAATAGCTCAGTTCATTTTGGCTTATAGCAGCATGAAGATATAGAATCTATCTGGTTGATGGTCACTATATGCCTGTAAGTCATATCGGTCTCACTAATAAGGATAGCATTATCAACACATGTAGTGCTGAGCTTTGACAGGCTAGTGTTGGCAGACAAGAGCACGTTGGCACTAGTGTTAGTCCCATTTTCCCACCAAAACCTGACCTTAGTTGCCAGAGTCAAGCCCTTCTCCCCTTCCATCCAGCTTCACTAGTAAGAGAACCTCTTGCTTATTGCTAGTTGACTTTGTTGTAACCGCGCTCCTGGAAGACATTAAGACTGGCCTTGATATCATCAAAGCTGGTCACTCGGGTACCGTCAGTTCCTTCGGGGCTAAAGGCCATGAGACCCAGGACGACGCGGAGCTTGATCTCCTGGGCAACAACATACATTGGGACGACTGATATGAGGTTGTTATGCTGTTGTAATGGTAATTGGTTCAACTGTAAAATCAAAGGCAAGTATCAAGGTAAAGGTTGTATTAAAATTGTGTCCTTATTGGATCCCACTCGACTTGGCAGAAAAACGGCCCTTTCATAACAACGCTGGATATCTATCCTAAACGCGTTGTTATTCAACATTCCCGCTACTTTCACAGTTACATGAATCAGGAGTTCTTAAGTCCTTGTCACAAGTTGTGCCTAGCGCCGTGTTCCGTCAAAACCCTCTGTCTTGAAAATACCACTTTGAGTCTGAAACTATAGTACGGATACTTATCTCAATTGCGTAGCTTGATTCTATTTTATCTTATGGTTTGTATAGACAACCCCTGACTTGATAACTAAGAACGGGCGGTATTGCATTCAAACGACCGTAATGGTATATAAGATATGGCCTAACAACAATTACATGATATTTTACTAATAAGATAGGCCGTCGAAATATACGTTTATTTGAACAATTGAGATCAATTTGAGTAACCGCTACAGCAAACTTACATAACACATGTTTTTGACGGCGATGTCAGACGGACAGCTACTGATCACGATATCTTTCTCATTGGGTGACACAGCTGCATTGCATACATAGAACAAGACTAATCATGTAGGAATCAGCCCAGATTCTGGCTGACTGACCCCGATAAGCTATTAAGCAACATGATACATAATTAATGAGCCCAAGGAAAACAGGCAAATATTAGCTGGCAACCTGAGCACGACGTAGATGTACATAGTAGTAATACTTGTTCTACGACAATATATCGTGTGGCCATTGCTGATTGGATTGCCTCCACTGCCAGGCATGTGGGCATCAGGAAACATGTATCTGATGGGGCATTGTCGCAAGGATATCACTGTAGATAAGCTTCTCATTCGACAGAAACTCGGTAGCTATGATACGAATGAGGCTTATTGAGAGCTGATGTGTAAGCCTGCAGATTATTATTGGCAGTCGGTTGTTACTAGACACGCGCTCCTTCCTCCTTCAAAATTTCCCATTCCCCCACCAACAGCCAGCCGCAAAAAAAGAGCACTTGCCTTGTCAGTTTCTATATTGACTGATCGGGTTTCTAAGCCTGCTCCTTCCATTCCAGGCCAGAGATCGAACGAGTTGGTTTCATTTCTGCGTCTTCTCCAAACTGAGAATTTATTGTCGTATTTGAACTTTTTTCAGTTCCATTTTTCCTATAATTTCTTGAACAGCTTTTGATTTTTATAACATCCCAAAGCTCACATATTGACAGTTGCCATTGTGTTTTTTACTCTTATTTACCAGACCCTAGCCAAACCCCATCGCCGATATCACGCTGCCATTGCCTTTGTTGGCAGTTAGCACTTGCGTCATTAAGGCCGTTTCTCTAGCGGTAGTGGCATAAGCGAAGCATAGCACAACTGAGCCTCTTTCTCAGTTACTTCTTCACACTAATCCACTGGACCGTTGCTTTGAAACTCATTGTTTCCAAGCTTGGGTCTACGCCAATCATTATCGCCATTATGGACTTCAACAGCTCGTTACCGTACCCAGAGGGTGTCATTTCGTTCCTGGACACCGATCTGTACAAGCTGACAATGCAATGCGCCGTCCTAAAATACTTTAAAGATGTGCCCGTGACTTATTCTTTCACCAATCGGACTCCCGAAAAGAAGCTTTCTAGAGAAGCCTATAAGTGGCTCGATGAACAGATCAGAAGTGAGTCGGTAACACGTCTTATGGCTATGATTCATATTGTTCCATAGCTTTATTCCTGTGTATACAGAACATGTCCATTGACAGCATCTACAGAACTCGGCAACATAAGCTTGACAAACGAAGAGTATGCCTTTCTCAAAAGCCACTGCGACTACTTGACGCCCGAGTACCTCGAGTTCCTCAAGGAATTCCGTCTGCGGCCACGTGACCAGATCAAAGTGACCTTTATGCCGGTGGTCGAAGATGACGGATCTGATGCCGTGACCGGTGATGTCCAGATCAACATTAAGGGCACGTGGTGCGATACTATCCTCTACGAGATTCCAATCCTAGCACTGACCTCAGAAGCCTTCTTCCGTTTTATGGACACGGACTGGGACTACGAAAACCAGGAGCAAAAGGCCTTTGACAAGGGCATCCGTCTTCTGGAGGCTGGCTGTACCACCTCCGAATTCGGCACCCGCCGCCGCCGTGACTACCACACACAGGCTCTTGTGTTTCGCGGCCTAGTTAAGGCCAGCAAGGAGGCTGAAGCCAAGGGCTTCCCGGGAAAGCTGACAGGCACTAGTAATGTCCACCTAGCAATGCGCTTCAACATCCCGCCCGTCGGTACCGTTGCCCACGAATGGTTCATGGGCATCGCCGCCATCCATGGCAACTACACCACGTCGACTGAGATAGCACTACGCCACTGGGTCGGCGCCTTTGGCGGCAAGCTTGGCATCGCGCTGACGGATACCTTTGGCACTCCTGAGTTTCTGCGCTCCTTTAGCTTGCCGATCAAAAACCCCGACGGCTCGGATAACGAGAAGTTCCGCAGCGAGGATGGCCAGTTGCAGACATATGCGCAGCTTTTTGCTGGCGTGCGCCAAGACTCGGGTGACCCGGCGACATATGTCCGCGTGCTAGCTGATTACTTTAAAGCTACACAGATCACTGACAAGAAGATGATCGTTTTCTCAGACTCACTCGACATCGAGCGCTGCATCGCGTATAAGAAGATTGCCGAGGATCACGGCTTCATCCCTACATTCGGTGTCGGCACGTATCTAACCAACGATTTTGTGCACAAGACTACCGGCACTAAGTCTACGCCCATGAACATCGTCATCAAACTAAGCTCTGCTTGTGGCAGACATGCCGTGAAGATCAGGTAAGCACATCCCTCGTGCCCTTAGTGAACCTTAACGTAACTAACAAGTACTTCTGCAGTGACAACTCAGGCAAGAATACAGGCGACGAAGACACCGTCCGCAAAGTCAAGGAGGAGATTGGCTATGTGGAGCGCGATTGGAAGGATGGAGATGAGTCATCCCGCTGGGGAAAAGAGGGAGCTAAGATTTAGAGAAGGTGATGTCTAGTCCGAGATCTAGACTCTCTTGTGACTATGTATCTGATGCTGCCATCTTGTCTTTGAATCTCACATAGCGATATATCCTTCGATGTTCATTTTGCTTTTTCGTATACTTGCTATGCTTTCTGTTCTTTCTGCTTGTTTTATTTTTTTTTTCTCACCTTTCATGATTTGAATGACTACCTCGAACCGCAATATTACAATATCATGCGTTCCATTCTATACAATCAAGAGATCATATGCACATTGCGATATTGTGTGTCTTACGGCGTGATTGTAGTGACTGATAACGTTAAAAGCGATGGCCCCGCAATTACCGCCTAGTATGTACCAAGATTCCACACAGTTAAACACACCCTAACGTCGTCTTTTTCCATCTTGAAATCTCTATATCTTAACAACCTTCATCCGTCATGGCCCCGGCAACATTTGCACAAGCGCTTCCTCAATCGACCCGTTCAGAAGTGCTAGAATGGACTTTCCCCAAGCCGTTCAATCAGTTCGTTTTAACGGGCCGGTCTCGCGCTGGTTGGCACACGTCATTCATCATCCCACAGCTAGACGTTGTGCTTGATGTAGGCTATGTTGTCAACAAAATGCGGCCTAACCAGATCTTTATTACCCACGGCCACACCGACCATTCAGGCCGCGCCCCCGTGTTCATCAGCCGCACGCGGTGTCCCGATATCTACTGCCCAGCTGAGCTCAAGGCCGCCATTGACGCATATGCCATGTATAGCCGCGTGATGAACGAGGGCGGCAATGTCGGCCCGTGTAAGCCGGAGGGTATCGTGGAGCAGGAGGGTGGCGACGATAGTGTAGATGGGGAGGACGAGGACGACGGTCGCGGCCCGCCAGGGCCCAAGTGGCTTGATACGCACATGTCGTTTGGACTGAAGGCAGGCGACGTCGTCCCTCTGCGCAAGCTAAAGTCCAACATCACCGCCACTGCATTCGACTGCGATCACAGCGTGCCTTGCCTTGGCTACATCTTCTCGCAGGTAAACCAAAAGCTGAAGCCAGAATACGTTGGTCTCAAGGGCCCCAAACTCAAGGCGCTGCGTGAGGCTGGAGTCGAGATCACTGCACCCATCAGCACCGATATATTTGCCTTTTGTGGCGACACTACTACAAAACCACTGGAAGCGGAGCCGGAGTGGCTCAAGAGTGGGATCCCTGTGGTTATTGTCGAGTGCAGTTTCCTCTGCCCGGAACACATTGCGCAGGCCCGTAAAACAAAGCACGTCTATTGGGGCGATCTGGAACCTATCATTCGTAAATGGCCCAAGACGACTTTTGTTCTAATGCACTTTAGTCTTAGATACTCGGACAAGGATATCAGAGATTTTTTCTACGAGATGGAAGATCCCCCTGCAAATATGGTTGTATGGTCAGATGGGTGCCGAGACGACGACGCTATGGAATAAGAATGCATATTGAGAGATAGACATGTAACCTAAAACTAACCATACATGATGATATAGAAGTGTCATACAGACGAGATCAAACCTAAATTCAATTGGAGACGATTACTCACACGTGATTAAACACGTGATATGAAGGTATTCCTAAAGTAGACAAATTGGGTATCCACCCAAGTCTCATAACAGCCAATGAGAAGTACCATAGGTTCTTTCCCTGCAGGTAACTGCGCGCTCTTACATAGTACTAGCTTGCTTTCGACGCGTCGCCTCGCGTGTCCCTTCCTTCCCAAACCTTCCCAAGTGCCTATTCTCACGATCAATCCGTTCCTTATTTTTCTCGCGTAAATGGAAACGCGAGTCTTCCATAAGTTTTTAGCCATTATAGCGCACATAAGGCCTGGAAAAAAAATCGCCATTTGACTGAGACAGGCTAGTTAATCTTATCCGTGCTGCCTTAGATAGCAAAGCACTGTGCCACTCTAGTAAACACAGGCTCAGCTCGCGATAGCCCACTTGTATTCAACTCAGCTTGTCAACAATCCTGAACTGTCAGCGATAGCGTCCTAAGAACCGGCAAATCTCTCTCCTCCCTTTTTTGCGTGCTGTTATCGCCCGTCGCCAATTGAGACTGAAGCTTCATAATTGCGCACGCCATGACGAGCTGCACTGATGGCATATACAGTGCCACTTACAGCGGTGTAAGATTAACTTGTTCTCCATCCATCCAATTCAAACCCTAGGCGGCCTATATGCGTCCATCATGACTCATGATCGCAACGGCTCGGCGCTCAACTAACATAACATGCTTCCCTGGCTTTACAGATTCCCGTTTTTGAGTTTCTCTATGGCCCCGAACTCAAGGAGAGTGTGATGAGGAGACGACAGGACAATTGGATCAATGCCACTCACATCTTGAAAGCCGCCGGCTTTGACAAGGTAAGCAAGAAAATCCACACTCTATGCCCTAGAAGCTGCATATGCGCCGGTAAACGCGCTAACCGATGCTCTATGCGCAAAGCCGTCCCGTACACGAATCCTCGAGAGGGAAGTCCAGAAGGATACCCACGAAAAGATACAGGGTGGTTATGGAAAATATCAAGGAACCTGGATCCCGCTAGAGAACGGCAAGACTCTAGCAGTACGAAACAACACCTATGAGAAGCTTGCGCCAATTTTTGACTATGTACCGGGCGACGAGCCGCCGCCGCCCGCCCCAAGGCATACCAGCAAGCCGAAACAACCAAAACGGCCAGCGGTGCCGAAGTTCAGTGAGTATCTGCTATCTTCCGACGTTCTCGGCCAAATTGTGCCAAGTAAACGAGTGAATCTAACCTAATTGCAGAACCCACAGCAGTCGCCTCGGTCCCGCCACCCGTAGTCATCCCACCGCCGCTAATTGCGCCCTCCGAAGCTATCCCGGACGCTATGGAGGTTGTCCGCGAGGACGAACTGCCCGATAATGCCACAATGGTGTCGACGCCGTACATGGCCGACGACGACCGCATCGACTGTTCACAGCCAGGAACTAGTCACCGCAAACGCAAGCGGGACGAAACCGAAGATATCATCCGCCAACAACACGCGGTCTACGGTGACGAGCTTCTTGACTATTTCCTTCTTTCTCGCGACGAGAAGACCGATAAGATAGCTCGCCGACCCGATCCGCCTCTCAATTTCCATGCCGATCATACCATAGACACAGACCAGAACACTGCATTGCATTGGGCCTGTGCAATGGGCGATGTCGAGGTTATCAAGGAGCTGAAGCGCTTCGGCGCTTCATTAGACGCAAAGAATTCCCGGGGCGAGACTCCGTTTATGCGCTCCGTCACATTCACAAACTGCTATGAGCGAGACACATTCCCAGCTGTCATGAAAGAACTCTGGGATACAGTGAATCTACGGGATATCATGGGCGCTACAGTCATCCACCATGCGGCCACTCTACGTAATGACAGAGTCACCGGCCAGTCATGTTCAAGGTATTATTTAGACCACATTTTAAATAAACTGCAAGAAACTCACGATCCGACTTTTGTCCAACGTATCATCGATGCGCAGGACAAAGAGGGTAACACGGCAATCCACCTGGCAGCGAAGCGCAATGCGCGGAAATGCATACGCTCGCTGATAGGCCGCAACGCCGGCATGGACATTCCCAATTCCGAGGGCATTACCGGCGAGGAGATGATAATGGAGCTCAATTCCCGGACAAAGGACAAAGAACGCGTACCCCAGCGGTCGTCCTCTCCCTTCGGCCCCGAGTCACAAAGCGCATGGCAGGCTCTAGACAAGTCGGGCAAGAAGCTCGGCGCCACGTACCAGTCCAATGCGGCTAAAACGGTCCACTCAAGCATCACGCCGCTGATTTTCGAGAAGCTGCAGAGCATGGCGCACAACTTCGAAGACGAGTGGGCCGAGAAGGACCAAGCCGAGAAGGAGGCACGGCAGATCCTCGCCAACACACAGACAGAAACCAACATGGTTAACCAGGAGATTCACATCCTCGAGGCCCAACTAGAGTCAGAAGAGGTCGCTGGCAAGGTCCTCGGCGAGGCCATGCGCGCGCGCTACGAACTACTGGAGCTGGTGCGCTTACGGAACGGCACGCAGGTACAAGCTACGGTCGACGCAGAGCTGACGCGCATGAATGGCGACATCATGGAGGAAGACTCGCTTGAAAGCAAGCTGGAGCTCGCGAAGCGGCTGGCGCAAGCTATCAAGGACGAGGCGCTAGCCGAAGCTGACTACGTCGATGCGCTCAGCATGGTAGGCACCGGCGAGAAAATTGAAAAGTACCGCCGGCTGCTACGTAACTGTCTAGACCCACAGGACGCCGGCGTGTTAGACGAGAATATCGACGATTTGATTGAGATGATGGAGGAGGACGAGCAGGTCGTCGCAGGTCTACCAGTGCAAGATGAAGGTGAGCGTATGGACATAAGTCGATTATGAAGCTGAGGAGTGAAATCTAGCTTTGCATCTAGTCCTGTCTTGCTTTTTCTTTTGCATGAGTGTGCCTCTTGCTTGCTTTCATGATGACTCTTGCCTTTTTTCTTTTTCTTTTTTATCTGTGTCATCCTAGGACGAAAGAATCAACAACGATTGATGACGATGAAACTTAGTGGGAGGAATCATGTGACGGATGAGACGATTGGTTTGTCTCTACCTCATACGCCATATAATGTCTACAAATCTACACGAAACATTACTACTTGCTACCTTACTACCACATATCTTCCATCCGTCGACATATTGTCTCCTCTTATTAACAGCCAGTGTCTTGCTCAGCCATGTACGCATTTTTTATTGAGCGTATATATATATGTGTGTGTGTGTGTATATGTCCAAGTGATATACTATCAGATATGTCAGTAGTATCTACCTAGTAGAGCAATATCTCCTAGACACCAATGATAATATATTAAAGCTCCTTAACGTAAAGCATTCTTAACTTAATTTGTACGAAATCCACGTTCATGCCTTGATGTCATGCAAACAAGAACTTTTTTTAGAATATACTCAATCATGAGTTCGATGGGTCTATCTTTATATTTAACTAAATAACAACACAAACTTGGTAGTATTTATCATCGTGACTTTTTCTAAGTTAGATGTAATGAATACCCTCATTTCCAGTATAAGCGTTCATGGCACAAAAACTTCTTCGTTGTCTTATTATTTCCTTTTTTTCTCAACTCCTTAACTAGATATCAAAGAAATAAGACAAGAAAACAAGAAATAAGACAAGAAAACAAGAAAGAACAAAAAAAGCTTCCAGCATCCTGTGGCCCGAACAGCTTGTTCCGGATATAGCCTTTTCTTCTAAAGAAAAAAAATCAAGAAATTTCTTCTGTCTATTTCTCTTTCTCAAGCAAAAATCATATATCTCTAGTCTTTTTTTTTCCTTCTTTTTCTACTTCTTAAGATCATATTTTACTTCTCTCTATGACGGACTAGAAATTTTGTCATGCACAAAACACACGAAATATGTAAATCCCTCCAAGAAAAAAAATGAGAAGAGGACAGAAGGAATGAAGCTCTAATTAGAATAGAAGAGTCAGTTTCCTCATTTGATTTCTTGTTCTCTTTTGATTGCCGTTTTTGTTCATCTGGCTTTATATAGGCCTTGACCTGCTCGACAACCGTGCTTTTGTATGCTCAACCCAACCCACCCGGCCTAAGAATGGCAAAGTCAACGATTCTATATTAGCTGTTATTCTATGTTTAGTTTAGTTTCGATTCATTTCTGGAATCCTGGATTATAGGTTAAAGAGGGACATGGTCATTTCGACTAGCTTTCGGGACTCCGCGTCTCAATATTCTATGCGTTGTCCCCTATCAACTTCTCTTTCTTTCTCTCTCTTTTGTTGCCCTTCAGTAACTCAATGCTGGAGCATGAGATATAAACAATTTTGGGGCTGGTCCTAGCCACTCACCTGCTGCGTCTAAAAGCGCCAGAAGAACATGGTCCGGGTCTTGCTTCCCTGATATAGGGCGTAGATAAGTTGCTCTCCAAAGGACATATCCGGTGTAAGTGAATGATACCACAAAATTTCAAGAAAGAGATACTCTGGCAAGTCAAGACGAATAAGTCTTGTAATAGGCGCAGTGCTAGCAATAGTACCGAACGATATTGTTTTCCGTCCTCTTATTTGTACCTGTATATAATTGTACAGCCTACCATTACTTTATGGGTCAGTAGTTCAGATGGGTGGATGGATAGATTGGTGAACAAAGATTATAACAATCTCGTCGTGACTGTCCATAAACATTGCCCAACCCTTCCCCTTTACTTAGCCAACGCGCAATCTATATCAGTTGTTGGAGGCGAACGTTCGAGAACAGTGTTTGTTCGTACTGGCAGCAGCCAATATTCGTAGAAGGCCAGGGGGGAGCTTCTTCTCTATAGGCGCTCTTAGCAGGACGGCGGATTAGACTAACGGGAATATATCACGCATACTAGCCCAGAGATTGAATCGTCATGCTTTGGCAAGCTAGTTCATCGCCTATCTTTACACGAGATCACTCAATAAAAAGGGCTCATATATCAAACGAAAGGTCCAATAACCCCCTAGTCTGTCATACTATTTTTGCTATCTTCTAACCAATAAAAAAAAAAAAAAGGGCAGAACAGAGGAAAAATTTAATGCCCATCAGTATGCTCATAGAAGAGAGCTCATCTTAGATAGAGGCCAGACGTTTAACAAGATAATATCGAGGTCCAGTTGCAAATTAGGATCTGGTCTGTGCCCTTACGCCCCATGCTGCGTTGCATTACAGATGTTTTCTCGAGTTTCCTCTTGTTCATTCTGTATATGCACAAGCCGCCCTTGTAGTCTGTAGCTAAGCGAGTCACAGCTGCTGGGGGTACTAGATGTGGTGGTAGTAGCTAGCGGTAGCCCGCGGCGGCTCTTTAGTCCTCCTCCGTTGTGGCCAGTTAGTCGCTGCTAATCTTCAGGGATGTAGTCGCAACAGTCTGCTGCTTGCTCTCAAGGTGATCAAACGTTCAACTCAGAGAAGTCGAGAGTGCCCTACCACATACTACCTGCTAATGCAGTAGAGTGGCCCAGAAATCAACGGCACGTCCAGATACAAGCATGCTTTCTCGGCCGTGCCTTGATCGATGTCATGGGTTGCCAGGTATAGCCGATAGGGCTGGCTAGCTGTCCGGGGGCAAGGTGCCATCCAAACAAGACTCCCTCAATCTATTCATCCATCCATATTCATGAGTTATATTTGTATAGGAGAAAGGAGGAAAAGGTAATATAGAATACATAGAAAAAGACAGACTTAGAGAAAAAGGCTGTAGGTAGGCCTCGACCCGGGCCTTCTTTCCAACCACCAAGCGACGGTACCTCGGAAACCCATGCATCAGCATATGGATAACACGCACATAGCTTCACATTCGCCATTCACCATGATTCCCGGTGCGGCACGGCACGGCAGCTGCAAAGTCCTATATGCCTGTTGAAGATGGGCTTGAGGAGACAAGCAATATTGTCTAACGCACGGAAAAGGTTTCTAGCGCTGTCAGGGTTCAAGAACGGTTTCCTAGATGGTCATGGTGTCACCAGCGTGACATGCAGACAACAACAACAACAACAACAACAACAACAACAACAACAACAACAACAGCAGCAGCAGCAGCAGCATCCAAGCCGCCACCATGTCGTATCGTGAGATATTTCCAAAGTCGTGTTTTGTGCCGCTACGGTAGTACCGTAGCTTCATGTAATATGCCCTGGCATACCTGCTTGGGGACTTTTGGTGCTAATACACTTGGGCAAGAAACGGTCAGTTCTCCGGCGTGGCACCTGGACATTGCGCCAAGTCGGCGCTCTAATATGGCGAGGCGCCAGGCCAACGAAAAAGCCATCGTGACTTCTACGCATGCAGTTGTGGTACACATGCATATTACATGCGTCAATTACATACGATTTTCGCAATATCCGGTGATATATGCACAGTTCTCTCGCTATCGTGTCAGCCGTCCGTTAAATGGATGAGAAAGGCACGTTATGTGCTATTTGGTGTCCAGTCCGCGCCATTGTCATACAGGCGGGCATGTGCCTCTCTTTAAACACGATGTATACAGCAGTAGCCGAAGTTCCACCCCATCAGCAGTGGTTCGCGTTCTATAGCGATGCTCTTAGCTGTATCCAACACAAAATATATGGCTGGAAAGAAATTGAAACACAGCGATGGGCCAGTCGTCAAACAGGTTTCTAGGTCTTGTGTGGTCTAGAACACATAGAGTTTAAAGAAGCTAAGCTTAGAAGCTGTTTTTGTAGAAAGCTTCAGGCTCCTCTCAGAAAGAAGCTTGAGCCAAAGACTTCAGACGATAGCAAAACAGCAAAGCAGCGATTGCCAGAACAAAAGAGCATGTTCAGCAAGGACGGCATCCTGCTATCTCTACTTCACTATGAATAAAATACTGTGCCATTTAGTAGCAGGTGGCACAGCCCAACAGCCTCGATTGCAAATGGGTCGCTACTATTCAAAGGAAGGCAGTATAATATATGAGCCAACATCTTCTTCTTTGGGTCTTATCGATGGTGTACACTAATAAGCATACTAGGGCTAACCAGAGCATCACATGCTATAGTATAAATAAGTCTGAGCTTTGGTCGCTTCACTCTGTGACTTTGTAACGGGCCGGATAGGCTTAGGCCTATACGCGTCCGGAGGCATGGCATCTTGAGCTCAGTGGAATGTTGGAAAGTAGGCTCAAACGTTGCCTGAGCTAGAAACGACATCTATGTCATGAACCGATTCTTCCTACTTATTCAATACGCCTCAAACTAGTAGTAGTAACTACTTACCTTGACATATAAATCTAAGATGGAAGATACGCAAACTCTGCTCAAGTCTTTGACACACCTAACCAGTGAGGGCTGGCTATTCATTTGCTCTTCATAGACTACTACAGGATCTCTTAGACATGAATTACCAACTGCACACTACATGCAAAAGCTACGGACAAGTGAGGACGAAGACAAAAACGCACAAGCTTAACTAGCGCCAATGGATCTATCGTGGGTTTCTCAGACTTGCTCTTCACCGATAAAAGACAGGGAGTCATGCCGACTTACATGCAATTTCACCACCTATGTCTGTGCGCTGTTGGGAGCCTGTTAGTGTCTCGGACTTAATACTTGCGTTAGTGTAGATTTTGCTAGGGACAACGAGCCAGGGAGATTTAAAAATGAAAGTACATAGTTGATGTATATGGCCAGCCATCCAAAGAGAAAACAAGAAGTCAGCAGAGGTCACGCACTGTCAGATAAGCTTCATATGTTATTTAATGTAGTCACAGAGCAGCTTACCGTCAAAACATTACGTGTTGCTCTTGCATACGGTACTAGGTAAGATCAAGCAGCTAGCCAGCCATAGACGCAAGGGTCTTTCTATAAAGGCCTGCGAGTCAAGCTATTCGTGCGGCTCCTGTAGGGCTGATAAAAACTACAGGCTCCTCAAAGACGCACACGCACATAAGACGCCCAAGCAATTGCACATGTTGCTGCTGTTGTCCTGAGGCCCAACTTTTTGTATCAAAGGATATCCTGATCCAACCGCTCATTAAGCTTGTTCTCAAAGTTTCAGCCTCGGTATACGACGAGATACCAGGGTGGTGGATAGCGGCCCAGTCAGCTCTCAGGGCATCCTCGTATATGTATAACATACAACCCTCGGTTTCCTCATAGCTTACTATCCACCCCATTCTATCTATTGTGCATAAGACGTCAAGCGTCTTACATAGTTACAGCATACCTATACCTACCATACAAACGTATGCCGTGAAAAGCCTGTTAGGAAAGCTAAATCACGAATAAAGATGAAGAAAGGGTATGTGTAGAGAACTTGACCGTGGTTGAAACGGATTTATGACCTGGGCAGCGAGGATCCACGGGACAATATTCGATATCCGAGCTGTCTATCTAGTGTATCGAGGTGTTGCTGTTACGGCATTGCGACATTGAAGCGGGGGATAGGGCTGCATTTAAGTACCATCCAGCACATTCCATTGAGGTTATCTGGAACGTCGTATATGCAGCAGATGGCACTTGTACGTAGTATTCGTGATGGAACCCTTGTATTTGCAGCATCGCGTGCTACGGAAAAACTCTGCCGCCACTATAGGCTAGCAGCCTGATTGAATAGATTGAAAATAAACGGCAGAGAAAGATGCAGCGTAACAATATCATGCCAGCGTTGGCATTTTCACTGCGCCTTACGACAAGGTCAGGGAAACAATCGCCGTAGGTGAGATATAGTCCCCTTCTCCCCGTCTTCTCCTCTTTGTCAGCAGAGACTATCGGTACCGCAGCATGAAATGCTAAATCAGGACATAGGCATTATACGATGCCTTGCTTCGTGACGTCTCATAATTTATGCTGCTATGCTTGCCTCGCTAAGGGCAACAATTTGCCTTGCTTGGCTGGATTTTTCACAGCTCCTATAGCTCCCAAAACTCCTGTTGGGTGCTCTCCTTGTCAAGAGCTGCCATTGAGATGGCCAGGACAGTGTCTGCGATGCTATTTACATACATAGTCTTGAATGAGGCAACTACATAATTTCAGGTTAGCCGGTATTTATAGAGGTGCGTATACATGTAATGTAGTATCGATATTGAGGTGTAGCCTGATATACTACTAGCAAACGGCAACGATTTGTCGTGTCATCAACACGGCTGGAAAGATTGGCATTGGGCATCTACATGGTTTGTTATCAGCAAAGCGTTATCTCTGATGACAGTGAACGGCAGATGGAGTTGTTGAGCCTTGGTGAAGTTTCGCAGTTTGCCATCGATGTATTGGGCGAAGCGGAGCAAAAGAGTAGATGGCAGACTAGCAGCTGTTTTAGTTTGCTTAGCGGGCTGCCAACATCGAGAGCCCTTAAGATGTGTCCTGGGAGAAAAGGAGAGGAGGATTGAAGTATAGGTGTATGAAGGATATCGCAATAGATCAAAATCTAGCCTTTTGTGGATGACAGCAAATTTGACTAAGCAATTATAACAATGACTAGAATTCACTATTACTATTATGTTCTTGGTAAATATTGACATTAGGGTTGAGTGTGTTCATAACCCTATCGGTTCTCTTTATCCCGAACTTTCTCTCCCTTTTTCTTCTGACAAACTTAACGTCGTTTAAGGAGTAGGGTTCATCGCTTTTGGCAAGATCTCGTTGCGTCAGATAACTTTATTCGGTTCAACAGATCTATGTTGATTTTGACTATTTTGGAACAACCCATGGAAAGGATGGTTCAAGAGATAATCAGCCACCCCCCTAGCAGTCAGCAATATATCGGGCCATAGCGTGACTCTTCATATTGTGATCTAGGAACTATTCACAAGGATAGACGTGGAATAAGAAGAGTATGGAAGAATCCGAGTATCGAAAGAAGGCTCAAATACAAGATGCCCGATGTTTGTTTGATTTCCATTATTTATATTCTTTTATTCTTTCTTTTTTTTTTTTTTTTTCAGAATTCTCGGTTATGAAGCGACCGTCTAGAAATGATTGATGATGTCAGTGTCCTTGTCCATGGCAGCTGAACTTCATGTAGACCGGCCCCAAACATACAAGATTGTAAATCACTCATGGTGACGGCGAACTAACACGGAAATGGTAGCCGACTGCAACTAGCATCAACTAAACCAAGCAGCCTGCAAGTGATGCAATACGTTGCATATACGAATGTAGTGTATGTGTCTATGTAACCACAGTTGGTTAAGGAAGACAAGACCAGATGATACCATGAGTAGTTTTTAGTATGTACAGGTATATACATAATGCTTGTATGTTGCAACAACACGTTTACTCGATTGGCTAGGCTCCTTTTGGATGATGCGGTACCGATTACATGAAGACACTGCAGAAATTTATGCCTCGCCAAACAGGGGGCGGAAATGTCAATGCCGGGGTGCCATGTTCAAGTATCAGTAGTATTAGTAACGACAAAAAGTCCATCTAACCATCTCTACGTCCTTCCGCTCCACGGGTACATCTGAGGTACTATGCAGATATAGCCAGTCAGTCAGCCAGTGGGCTAGCTGGCCGGTTTGTTGACTTGTTATACAGATACTGCATTGCTCTCTTCCCTCGGCTCCCGGATCCGTGAATTTCTCACCCTGACGGATTCTATTTCTCAGCTGCGTATGTATAATGTATATGTGCCACGTTGAGATATCGATATAATTCCGGGCTGAGACAAAAGTACATGTTGCTGCTTTGCTACTGCCACCAATGCTTGGCCTGGTTCAGATTTTAACAAAAGACCAGACCATTGCCACCCCAAAGCCAGCTGAACTTGGATCTAGAAACATAACAAACCGGTCTGTTAAGGGGGAGCTTTGGCTACTAGCCATAAGAGGTGGTATCTGATCATCTCTTTGTTTGTTTATGAATTATATATTTGACAACTTGTAGTTGCTGGGAGTGATGCCTGCATCAGTATCTACGCATCTAGATAGATATGCGCTATGAAGCCCAACGGATTTTTGACTATGTTGAATCAGCTAGTGATATACGATTTAGTCCTTGGCGGCTTTTTGGGCGCATTGACTAGTCTCCGCTGTCATCGTTCCAACTACAGAGGCTGATTGAGTCATGGATAGAGAATAGAAACACTGAGTATACCTTTTACTCGTGAACCCTTACCACCCGGAGAAGACATTACCAACGTGACATTAAGAAAATATAATACAAGCGTAGTACGAAACGAAGAATTTATAGTACTAGGTTAGCCAGCGTTGGCCAATGGTCTGTTTGTTTTCCAACCTCTCCTTTAATGCCGCAAGATACCAGGCGGACATGTATTTTGTCAAGCAAGACATTGAGGCAGACTAGAATGTATTGAATCGTCCATCCATCTCCTCGCTGTACCGTAAAGACATGAGGTGAACTGCAAACAGGCATCATAGAAACCTTTCCTATGAGAAGACATGTATCGGAGTTACTAGGTACGGAACCTGCCGTGGTTTAGGGTATGTATCGCCAAAATCATTGCAGTGATACTCAAAATCAAAAGTCTATATAGCGGCTTGCCAGTTGTTAGCAGTTTGCAACGAAGCATTAATTGGACTTATTGGTGAATATTTTGCTAGGGTTGATTTAGTCGTAGTGTAGCTAAAACGGTCCCAGAGCAACAAATATCCCTGCATTCAAGCAAGAAGCGGGAATCTGTGGGTTTTACCGTACTGATAACATAACCGGTTGGACTATTTTGCTTTAAATTGGGGGGAAGTTTTTTTATGATATTTTTTCAATGATCTTATTCAGTTTCTAGAATTATGAAGATACTTGCTCTGATACGTGCAATATAAGCTGACGGTAGAAGATTGGAAAACACATGACACTGAATTGAGTGGCATACATTGCTGATTGCAAATTATGATTCTTATTTTTACTAAGGATACAGATGGAAAATAAGAGGTAGGAGAAGCTACTTTTCTCTAAGCAACCTCATACTGGGCGGTCTCCTTTGTCTCCCTCGGTAGGGACGACTTGCAGAAATGTGAAGAAAGATATGCTTATAGCTAGTATAAAGTACTGTCTCAAAATAGATTATACTATCCAGAAGCTGAACATCCATGAAAAGATTGTACCGAGTTATATCTTTGGCTGCCTATGGCTATGATGGAATTATACGTAGTTTGCTCAAGTCGTAGTCCGATATCCCAAACCACGCTTATGCGTGTCTTGGAAAAATAGCTCTTAGTACTATAAACTTAGTCATATGTACTACTAATTAGGAAGATCGCTGATGCTCGGTTAGTTAGGATTTTTTTTGGCTTTTTACTTATATGATGAACTGTCTCCCAGCAGATATCCCTAACGAAGAATGTTGTCATACTCGGTTCTCAATAACATAACCAGCTGTTGGTTTCAGTAAAAATGAGAGGAACAGCCTAGCCAGATGACCAAATTGACCAGTACCGTGTCTGTCTAATTTACGGCTCGGACTTTATATAGTGTGAATACAGGAAGCAAAGTCGACGGAGATAGTGTACAATCAGATGCTTGCCGATGCTATCAAGGTATAATTAAACATAGATAACCTGTGTAGCCGAATTATCAGACAGGTATTACTAAAAAGTGACAGAAGGAGCTCTTTGCTCTTTGGATTTTTTTGGGGGGTTTACATGTCATTTTCTCTCTGTTTCTTCCAGCAGATTTTGAGAGGAATAGAGACTGTCTTTAACAAACATTTCTTGGGTTTGGCTCGTTATCTCCATCTGGAAAGTGATGCGTAGGTGAGCATTTTAAGAAAAAAGGGAGAAAAAAGGGAGAACGAAAGAGAGACCTTTTTGCAAAAATAATCTTTCTGGAAGCTCGTACGGTTATTACACAGAAGCCCAAAATGGAAGACAACCCTGCTCTAGCGTTAGACAATGGCTCTCTGGGTACTTTCTATGATGGAACGAAGCACAAAGAGAAAGGTAACTGAAAAGCCAACGGAAAGAAAAGACGAGACGGTTTACTTAAGAACACAAATCTACAGCAAAAAAAGGACATATTGGGTGGTGATACCGTGCCAACCTTAACCCTATATGTGTACTACACTGCAGCATAAAATACTAAATTTAACGAGAAATGACGAGTTGATTCCATACTACTTGTGGGCAGTTGCCAGTTTTGTCGAAGATTGTCTTTCTAAGTAAAAAAAAAAAAAAAGGTGAACATAAAAGGAAATAAAATAGTGGCTTCGAAGAAGATGGAGGAATGAATAGACTGATAGTTTATATCCTCCACGGCACAAGACCAGCTGAATGGTGGAGCCTTTTCGAAGCACTAAGAGGACCCATGTTCCCCGATCATAGCTATAGTGATTAAAGGCTATTTTAATTATTATTGATTTTTATTTTAGTATCTGGCAGGCTGTTTGTTAGCCTTCCATTATTGTTGGAGTCTCATCGGCTTCTGGCTTCCGGAGATACTGTTTACCTCACGAACCTTCCCTTCTACAACCCTCGGTATGGCACCTTTGGGGTCAAAAAATGCCATTTCATCAACAACGTGT